>JASDQU010737089.1:22793-44266 GCA_032191745.1 Picea mariana | reverse complement strand
TGGTGCTTCATGTTTTATACTTGATGTTGAGGTGGAATTGATGCAAGTATGTGGACCACTTTTGATGGCGGTCATTCTGCAATTTTCCTTGTGTCTGCATGAACTGCAGTGGCTTATGATCAGTGTGGATGACTGTCTCCCTCCCAAGAATGTAATGTCTCCACTAGTGGCAGGCTTTCACAATGGAGTACATTTCTTTGTCGTAAGTAGGGTACTTATGAACACCATCTGATAGTGTTGCACTATGATAGGCCACAGGGTGGCCGTGGTGCGTGAGAACAGCACCCACAGCATAGTCTAAAGTATCAATCTCAATCTCAAAGGGCTGTTGCAGGTCTGGTAGTGAAAGTATTGGGGTTGAGCACAAGCGCTGCTTCAAATCATCGAACGCTTATTGTTGGGGCTGGCCCCATGCAAATTTCGCCTTACCACCACCCCTGGTTATTTGGCTGAGGGACCATGCAATATGGAAGAATCCCAACACAAACCTGCGATAGAAATTGGCAAGGCCCAAGAAGCTCCGAAGCTCAGTGAGTGTGGTTGGGGCTGGCCAGTCACGAATGACTTGGATCTTGGTTGGATCCACATGTACGCCATGTTGATCAATGATGTAACCTAGGCAATGTACCATGTCCATGTTGAAGGAGCATTTTTCCAAGTTAGCGTATAGCTTGTGCTGCCGCAGGGTGTGCAGAACCTACTGAATATGTTGCAAGTGTTCGGCCCAAGTCTTGTTGTAAATGAGAATGTCATCAAGATACACCACTACAAAAGTATTGGTGAATGGTCGCAGGATATCGTCCATCATCCTCATGAAAGTGGTTGGAGCGTTTGTCAGACCAAAGGGCATGACCAACCATTCAAAAAGCCCTTCCTTTGACTTGAAGGTGGTCTTCCATACATCTATCTGTTCTATCGGGACCTGGTGGTAGCCAAACTTCAGATCAATCTTACTGAAGTATTTGGCCCCGATGAGTTGATCAAGGAGGTTGTCGATTCAGGGAATCGGGTATCGTTTCTGACTATGATTTTATTCAGAGCTCGATAATCAATGCAAAGTCGCTAGGTTCCATCTTTCTTTTGTACCAGCACGATTGGGCTCTCGCAAGGTGATGAGCTAGGATGGATGTGCCCCTTGTGGAGCAATTCTTGGATCTGTCGCTTGATCTCCTCATTCTCTAATAGAGAGAGGCGATAGACTGGCCCATTGGGCAGCGGTGCACTGGGGGTCAGATTGATGGGGGTGCTTGACCTAGCAGTGCAGAGGTACCCTGGTAGGTGAGGAGAAGATAATCGAGTATTCTTCCACGACCTTATCTACTTGCTTCTGTTGTGTGGAGAGGTCGGTTGCAGAGACCCTGGATGTGGCTGTGATTTTTCTCTCATTCTGAGAGTGAATCACAAAGAAGACAAACTTCCCCGTCTGAGAGATGACCTTCCTGCACTGCTTAGCAGAGATCAAGGAAATAGCACTAGGTGGGACAGCCTCGGGTATCCTGTACAATTTCCTGTTCAATGTAATAATAACACTACAAGGCCTAGACTCATATACAACATGACGTTTCCATAAATAAGGTTGGCCCAAAAGAACATCACAAACTTCGAGAGGAGAAACATCACACAATACCTCTTCTTTGAAGGGCTTGATGTCGTACGACAGTCGACACTGTTGGCTGACGCGGAGATCACTTCCTTGGCGGAGCCATCCAATGGTGTAGGGTTGTGGGTGCAGCATTGTCAACAGGGCCAGCCGCTTGACGACCTCTGCTGAGATGAGGTTCTTTTGGCTACCACTATCAATGATGAAGTGCAGTGGGGTGCCTTTTACCCACATCTATGAATGGAAGAGGCACTCTCCTTCTTCTGGCTCATCTGGTTCACCATGCTGGAGCTTGGTGGTAGCAACGGTGGCACTGGGTTCCGCGTCAATGATCTGTATTCCCCTTTCTGGTTCTAACTCAGAATCATAACCTGCATCTGATTCAGAGGCTTTCACTTCGACCACCAGCGTCTACTTTGAGCGGCAGTCAGTAATGTTATGCCAAGGGCTCTTATGGAAGTCGCACCACTTCCCGATATCTTTCTTTGTCTTTCTGGTGTCCTTCTTTGCTTGCGGCTTGGACTGGTTGTCCTGATACTGTCCATCTTTGCTTTGTCCTTTGTTTTGTGGGTTGGGGCTGCCCTTTCCTTGCTTTTGTTGTGAGGGGTTCCCTGACCCAAATTGTCGCGTCTTTTGTTTGAGCTTCTGCTCAATTTTGAAGGCATATCGGTAGGCCGTGCCCAAGGATGAGATGTCCAGAAATTCCATTTTGGTCTGGATGTATCCATGCAGAGAACCGTGATACTTGAGCACCAGATGTCTCTTTGAATCTTTGATACCCAGCTTGGTGCGCAAGGTATGGAAGATATTTGTGAAATCTGGCACTGCTTGGTCTCTTTCTTGCCGCAGTGTGGTCCATTTGGTTTACAAGTCGTCATAATTTCTAACAAGATAGTATTGTTCCTTAATAGCATCCCTGAAGGATTCCTAGGTGGCTGTGACTATAAATAATGAGGGTTCCTCTGTTTCCTTTTTCTCACAGAAAGTTTCCCACTAATCTTTGACATGGGGAACAGCTTTGAGGAGCGCAAAAGTAAAATTTTCTCTATTCGAAAAGTTATGGAAAGAGAAATACCCTTCTAGTAGATTCAACCACTTGTCAACAGCATCTATGTCTATCTGACCTTCAAATATAGGAATATCAAAGTTTATTTGTACCTTGAAGGGGGCGGTGCCTACGCTCGAAGAAGATGCGTCGCCTGTTGGTAGTTGCCGAAGGATTTGCACGAAATTATCCATCATCTCGTTCCTCTGTTGTGTGAGGGCTTCCTCAATCAACAATTTGAAAGGATCTCCTGTCCCGTCATCTTTATTTTCTCCTTCCATGAGAGGTCACTTAGGTGTGCAAGAGCTTTTGTCCTCAAGAGAAACAAGCTCGAGACCCAAATCTTTCTACTTCGACCTCGTTGGGAACATGCATTAAGACGACAAGGAGCAGACCGCTCTTATACCACTAATCCAGATTTTATGAGCAGAACGAAATGACTACAGATTATTACCAGATGCTTAACACAGAATAATAGAGATACAGTAAAATTGGTTTTCTATTCAATAAGGAAATAAGCTGAAACTGTAAAATGCAGCGGAAAACAAGCTTGTTGGAATGGTGGTGGCTTATCTCTGAGAAGAGATGCGACGGCTGCGCTCATTCGCAAGAAGATGATTACAATGAGGCTCTCGAGGCCTTTTTACAATAAACAGGAGTTTCAAAAACCCTAAACATCCAAAAACCTAACCCTAGGAGATGAAGCGCCAAAAGTCATGTGGGCCCCGTTTGGGTAAGTCAGTACATCAACTTCCCGGGGTCGTAACTTTTGCATACGATCTCCGTTTTAGGCGTATGATAGCTCGTTGGAAATATCTATCTGAGGACCACAACAGTTGCACTAAATTTCATCATGAAATTTTTCCACTGCAACATACCCCAAAAAACATCGTTTAGGGCCTCAAAATGGCTCCGGAAGTTCAGGACCCGAAAAACTGCTAAAAATAGTAAATTGTCAAAATTGCTAGAAAGTTGTTTTGAGCCAGCTGGAAAAGGTGGGTGGCCACCGATATCCACCTGGATCAGAAGTCCAAGTATGTATTCAAGCAGGGATATTTTCATTACAGATTCGAGAATGTGCACTTATTGTAGACTTTCGGAGTTTGATTTGAATACAGATCGGTGGATATATTTGATTCATCTTGAGGAGCAGCAATATGCAGTGATCAATTGCAGCAGGTTCGAAGAAGCTCTCAGAACAGTGAAGTGGTAGATTAGTCAGCATTGTGTACAGTTGAGTAGTAGAGTTATGGACAGTTTTGTGACATATGGACATAGATGAATTAATGAGATATGTGGCAGGTCTAGAAGACAATACTTGACATGAACCAGAGAAGATACATGGCAATGGATGAAAGCATGAGCTCAAGAAGAATTTTAGAAAGGAAGAAGGGCTCGTTGCCATTAACCACCAAGAGGGATGTTTAGTAAAGAATATGACTCAAGAAGAGAATCATATGAACAGGTGTCACAAAAATCCAAGCCGTGAAAGGCACAAGATAGGGGGGAGAAATCGCCAGAAGGAGTTATATTGTCAAGGAGAGAGTGTTGAATATTTTTTCTTTGATGTCAATGCAATGACAATGACAAGACATGAATACTTGAATGAAGGAAATTTGACGTGAATGTTTTATATATACGTCAGTAGAATACAATAACATGAAGCACTAATGGACAAAAAGCACTGGAAGAGAGGAAAGCAAATACACGAAGCCCCACATTGATCTACACAACATCTTGTAGAAGAATATAGGGGGAGAGAAATTGTCAAGGGGAGTTACCCTTAATGTCAAAGGGGGAGAGAAAGAACAAAAACAGGAAAGAAAGATCAGAAGCATGAAGAAAGGGGGAGCGAGATTGTTAAAAGAAGGTATATTGTCAGAGAGAATTACCCTTTGCCATTGATGTTAAATGGGAAGAGAAAAATCAGATCGCATGAAGACAGGGGGAGAAATGGTCACAGGGGGATTATCAATGTTTCCAATCATGCCAAAGGGGGAGATTGTTGGAAAGTTGGTTGTAATTGATGTCAAACCTAGAAGAAGTCCAAAATCCCCTAGAAGTAATGATTGATTTCAACTCTAGAAGAAGTATAAAATCCTCTAGAAGTGATATGTGTATTTGAAGAAGTCTCCAAAGTGGTCCCTGTTAGCACTGAAATTCACACTTTGAATGCTAAAGTGTAAGCTCATCACCCATCAGTAAGTTTAAAGATAAGTTTTTATGATAAGGTGATGAATGGATAAAAACTCAGTAAAACAGTGTCAATCATAGTAAGTTCCGGATAAAATGCACCGGAAAATGAGGTTTTGAGTAACTTAGATCAGGGTTTAAATAATAAGATGGATAGGTGGAAGACTTCAGTAAGAAAGGTGAAATATATCTACCATTCACATCAGGTAATACTAGTAGGTATATGAAGAAAACCTTCTGAAACAAGAACTTCTTTAATCAAAAGGGAAACTCTGATAAAATCATAAACAACAATCACAACAAGTCCTTCATTGCAATACAGATACAATTAGATCAATTGAAACCTTCAACAGACTGCAAATCAAATTAAGACAGAAACAAGATGATAGGGAAAAAGACTGATTTCTATTAGCCAAAAAGTCTTAGGTCCGATACATAAAATCTGAGATGTTTATGTTACATCCACAACATCAAAATATGAGTCTCATCTCAACCATTCAAACCCTTCTCAATCTTACTATGCCTATCTTATAGTCTGTACTGTCAATGAAAGCTTTACAATCCGAGTAACCACTCCTGCATAGGATCATATGCCTAAAGATGGCGTGAATACAGATGTTCAACATAAAATAACAAAATGCTAAAATCTAGGCTAATGTTGGAAATGTTCTTAACATTTTCTTTATGGTTGATGAAGTGTCCCTTTGAGCGCATCTTCCTTTGGCAGTTGGCCTCCCAGATTACAACTAACCCTTATACAATTGTCATGCATTCATCTAACCATATAGAAGTTGCTTATTCCTTCAAAAATTCCAGAACAAGAGTTCGCAGTATAGTTCGCAGCGCATGTCTGCATCAACCAGTTAGCGTCATCATGTATAAGCCAGTTCGCAGTGCTAAGCACTACAAACTTTCTTGTAGCTGCTTATTCCGTTTGAAAACGCCTTAAATTATTCCAAAAATCATCTCCAGTGCCACCAACTGTTATAATAACATATGATCATGATATATGAATAAGAAGATAACACCCCAGTAGTTGAACATGATTTATCAAGCATGACCATCCTCAAAATTGAAAAATACAAAAACAGGAAACTGTCAAAACTGGTATGAGTTAAGGTGTTCAACTTATTCATTTTCTAACTCTGGAGCTCCTCCTGGTTGCAACTTTAGCCAATGTATCTAGATTTCTCTTAGCTAACTCCTCTTTGAAAGGCTGAAGTTATGTCTGTAGTTTTCTTATTTGTGCCTGGTGAGCTCTGTTCTGTCTGTATAGGTTCATGAGCTGCCTGTGGAGGGGTCGAAACACTTTGGCTATAAATCTAGCTTTGTCAACAGTTTCATGATACATGTCCATGAGTCCCTTCAGCTTCCTATTTGCAACCAACTCCCCCTTCTTCATTTCATCAACTTCAACCCTTGCCTCTTTAAGTTTTCTTTTGAGCCTCTTAAAAGTAGGATTGATCTCTTCTTGAGGAGTAGTGATGTCAATGATTTCAACAGGTTTTTCAACAGCAATGGATTTACCTTTCCTCTAGTATGAAACTCCTACTGCATCATCCTTCACATGGATCTATTGCTTGGCTACTGCTCTGGTAAGAGGCCTCCTAGCTTTGACCTTGTCATCTACACTGGGTGAAGGAAACAACAGCTTCTTTCCTCTCAAACATGTGGCTTTAGTTGAAGGAACCTCTACTGGACTGGGATCTGGCATAGGTGGAACTTCTCTCTATGAAGACTGTGAAGGTCCTCCTCCTTCATGATCCTTTGTTTCTTTATCATCTCTAGTAGTCTTAGTGCTATTTCTTTTCTTGTTCATTTATGAATATACAGTCTTGTCAATATGAAGAGGGATTTGCATTTTATACTATGGAGTAGGAGCAACATTTAGTTGGAAGTGTGAAGAAGTAATGAATGCTTCCCAATCAATGGTTTTCTTTCTCAATTCCTCCATCACTAACAAATTTATAAGGCATGAATGGAAGACACTTGTATCAACTACTTTTGATCTATCTTGGACCCTGTCAGACATTTTTCCAATACTTCTAAACAAGTAGAAAGGGATATTCATGGCATCTTTACCTGTGAAGTGTAGCAGTAGCCTTATATGGTATTGATATATCATGTTAAATATCCCTTCACATGTGAAATATATTTGAATCACCTTCAACATCTTATCAAAACCCTCCAACATATGATTTCTGGGCACTCCCTTTGAAAAATTGTCCCCTTGGTATTCTAGTTTGAGGAATTCCTTGGAGAAAGAAGCATTTAGGGTCATGACCATGAACCATCTCTCACCATTGTTAGGTATCTTAGTTGCTGCTAAGATGGAAATTTCATACACCTCAAACTCCAATATCCCAACCTTATTTTTGGTCCCATCAAATTTAAGTGAAAACTCCCTAGCCACCTCTAGGTGCCCTCTCTGCATTTTCTGAAAAAAATTAATGTAGCCTACTATTTGGAAAACTTCCCTGATCAAGGGTTCAGAATCAAAAAGATGCATATCGTAGGGCTTTGTTCTCACTATTCCCCCTCCTTTGTTAGCCTTCCTTTTCTACGGACTATCCATTAATGTTGTTTGAAGAAGACCTTACCACAATATTTAATGATTGCTAGAGGTGAAATAAGGAAAACAAAGGATTATTCATCTATGGAGGATTATTCATTTGATTCATGGTTGCTTTTTGTTTTGATGTTTCTAGAACATTTGTTATGTTTTTCTCTTTTTATTTTTCAACGTTCTCTTTTGCTTTGAATTTATTGACTTGTGCCCTAGTTTTCACAAAATTTACTTGTGATATATATGACTCTTCATGTTCATAAAAAATATACATGGATGACTCACCTTCATCCGTCTATACAGATTCAAGAATTTAATCTTGAATGATTTTGGCTTCTTGGTCAAAACTATCAAAATTTTCTTCATCAAAGACTTCTTCCAATATGATAGCATTAGGGTTTTACACCCTTGGTTCTCTTTTCCTATGCTCATCTTCATTTCTGATTCTTTGTTCTTGAAGAGGATTTATTCTCTGTTCCTGAGCAGGAACTTTGGGGTTTTGATTGTTTGGGGTAAAAAAAATTCATCTTCTTAATATTGTTAGCTCATTTTTCATTTGTCAAATCATTCAATTCATCTAAGATATTTCTAATATTTGTTTTGTCTCTTGAGTTGCTATTGATCACTTCTTACATTAGGGATTACTCCTTGAAAAAATCATCCACCAACTCCTATATTTTCAACGTTCCTTGTTCCCTGATTTTCAACATTCTTCGAAGTTGATGCTCCTTGATTTGAGATAGTGAGAGAATCCATTTTTCTTTAGACTTTTCAAAGGATGATGTCAGTATCAACATCTATTTCCAACATGATTTCTCAAAGCTTGAAACTAGATATATATGAAATATATGTTTAATATTTTATAAATTTATTATTCGTTGCATTATTCAATGTACAACAACATGTATAAATACACGTAAATGAGTAGAGTCACGTCTTTTTGTCTAAAAGGACATGAATTTACATTTAAATTATAATTATTACATCAATGATTTAATTAGTAATTAATGAACATTGTAATATATGTAAGGTATAAGCCCCCGGGGGGCAGATCAATTGGAAAGTGTCATGATATGAAGTGTTATGTTCGAAGAGGTTCCAAGTTTAAATCCCCATATTTACACGTCCTTGAAAAAGGGGCATATGTATGGCACCTGGAGGTTATAGTGGTAGCGGTTGGAATCGACCCCATGTCACGCGAGTACGAGACCGGCTCAGTTGCCAATTCCGCCAGTCATAAAGATAAAATAAAATAATACACACACACACACGTAAGGTATATTACAAGTCATCCCTCCCTAAAAATCTTTGTCCTCGAAGCATGGGTAAGGGATGAAAGTATGTTGATTGCACCATTGGTTCTTGTAATATTTAACCCTAATCGTAAGTGAGATGACTCCAAGAGTTTGAACCCTGCAAGAACAAGTTCCATTATTTGGAGAATGTATTTCACAATATCTGAACTTCTCAACCTTTCCTTCAACTCAATGAAAAGTTCTTCGTCTTCATCATCAACTTATGTTGTATTTGTACACGTCCATTGCTTGCTTTTTCTCTATTTTCTGAGGGGGGGTGTTGTCCAGCACGAGTACGGTGAGAGTAGTATTATTTTCTTGATGGTCGAATTTGGTGAGATTGTTGGGTGAATTTCCATGGCGGATCTATTTTATGTCCTTGTTGTTGCACTTGGAAGAGGAAGCAGGTATACCTCTCCAGTCACATTAGAGCTCAGTGTCATTCTCTTCTTCGTCTTCATGTTATTCCTCGTAGTCTTTGTCATAAAATAAATCAATCCCTCTAAACTGAGCAGAGATGTCTTGATATATTGACTTCTTTGATCCTTCAAGTATAGAGACAGATTTCTTTCTATCTACTTCATCAACAATGTCTACATTGGTGATTTTTAGATTTTTCATTTGTGATACATGACATTTTTTTTCAAGGGGGTCATCGAGTTCATGATTATTATTATCCTTTCACATTCTCATTTCAAAAAAGAACATAGTTATATATTCTAAATGAAATTTATACTCTTTACTATACCTATCAAGGTAATGAACGGATGCCATATTTTGTGCAACATTACCAATGAACATCAAATTAAAGAGAAGTTGTTGAGATTTCTCCATTTTTGAATCTTCCATGCCCTTCCCGATGTATCTTCTTTCCCATGATTGCATGATATCAATGAGATGGGTAAAATTTGTAAGATTCATTTGAGTAATAAAGACAAAAAGGTCATCAAAGTGCATCCCTGTATTAGTTGCCAATTTTCTTTGACCGAGGCCTTCAAAGTCACCATATGTGCTTCTTAACTTCAGAGTATCGTTGTAAATAATACAGCGTCCTTCTTCCATATTTCTCCAAACGATCTTCGTTATTTGCGAACTGCACGAAATTGATCATCAAAACCGTCGTATAATTTCTCCCCTTTCTATCTCATTGTTCAAAACATTTTTGTACACTTCAGTGAATCGTCTAATCTCTGCATTTTTTCTAGATGCCCAAGTGGCACAAACGAGCTTGGGCCCGCATTCATAAGACCGACCAAAGCCTCCACTCTCTTCAAACTCGTGAGAAAACTCGGAAGCATAAAAAAGTAAATTTGGGGGGACACAACCATGAAGAACATGAGTGCCACCGACACCCCTAACATTATCAGATGAAATAGTAGCAAAATACATCTTGCAAATTGTAACCTTGGCATCAAAATTAGCAGTGAACCTGGAGGTCATGACTCTACCACTCCCAGCTCCTATTGCGAACTATTGCTCATCATCGTCGTCATCATTGTTGTCATCATCATCCACATCTCCATCATCATCGTCATCGTCATCGTCATCGTCATCGTCATCATCATTGTCATCGTCACCGGTAAAATTATTGAAAATAGAGTGTGTCTCCCACTTCAACAATTTCCTTATGCTCTCCTTGGATTCGAAGTCCCAATCGATGATTTCCAAGAAGAGGATATGGAAGGAATCAAATCAAAGATTGTGGGGCAGTAATTATTTATTGTCGTCACTGAGTTTGTATAGATTGATGACAATGTTGACGACGGCGAGGGGATTCTGTCAAAGGAACCGCGGGATGTTGAGGTAATTATCGAGGTCGATGAGCAAGAAAAGTACTTCGACTCGCAGGTCGGGTGTCATAGTCGGCCTTTAGTTGTTCCAACGCATGATATCGAGCAAAAGTGTATGGTCATTTTTGTTAATGAGACGTATTCTATTGGGGCAATGGTACTGGCATTCAATTCGAAGCCTTCTCAACTTCTTGGTTACTTCGTCGGTAATTGCGTCATTTGTCAGTTCTTTTACTGTTATCAATTCGTTACGTTCTTTCAGCCTCTATCACATCTCAATATCCATTATGGCTCTTATGTAACAACTTATGACACCTTCAGATGGTATGTTGGATTTGTTTATGTGCTTGGATGACCATTTCTCTGCCTTTTTGCATAGATTCCAGTTGGTTATAATATCCCTAATGTTGAATCTGTCATCCGTTTTGAATGGGCACTGGTTGTATTGATCGCTAGTGTCCCAGAGTTGTTCTAAGCATGCTCGTTTGTAGCTAAAATTGCAAATCTTTGAGATCTTCATGAGATCGTGCATGAATTCGAAGGATAAGGTTGGGTCGATGAACTTGCTTGGAATTTCTTCATCTTCTTTTGAGATGTTCATGTCGATGACCTATGAATATCCACTAGCCATTTGAATTCGAATTATCTCACTTCGATGAAATATCACAAATGACTTCTTATTGTAATAACCTAACCCGAATTAATGGAGTTGAGCTTCTTCCGCAAATGAGCCTTTTTCCAAGATTATGTCTAATGTAAACTTACTAGAAAGAATAGTCTCTTGATTCTGGTTGGTCATTACCATAATAGACATCTGAGGCATTTCTGGAAGAGTTCCAAATGGATTTGTTACAGGTTGCGATGTAGTAATCATTATATTTTGTTGAGTGGGTTGCCCAAAGGCACTAATCCCAAAAGCTGGAGTTGATTGTCCAAATACTGGTGTGGACTGGTCCTCATCTTCAAGGTATGTCTAAGTGACGAAGGGATTCTTTCGATGCCCTTCTTGAAGTGAGATTTGGTTTTGGTGAAAACCCCTCTCCTTCAAATACACCAAGACTACCTTATCTATTTGTTCTTCTATTATTTCATTCATAGAATTCTTCATTTCTTCAAGAGTGTTGTTCATATTTTCCATAATGGTTTTAATTTTCATGTTTTTAAGAACAATATTTTTCATATTGAATGCATGTGATTTTGGATTTCACCAAGCTTTTGCTTCTATACCAATTAGAAGCTTGAAACTAGATATATATGAAATATATATTTAATATTTTATAAATTTATTATTCGTTGTCTTATTCAATGTACAAAAACGTGTATAAATACACATAAATGAGTATAGTCACATCTTTTTGTCTAAAAAGACGTGACTTTACATTTAAAGTATAATTATTATATTAATGATTTAGTTAGTAATTAATTAACATTGTAATATACGTAAAGTATATTACATTTCTTCCATTTATGTCACTTTACTCATAGCTCCATTTAGGTCTTCAATTTGTGCAACCCTGATAGCAATTTTTACATTTGATGGCATTGCATTTTTGTAACATTCGAGTATGACTAGGGCATTTGGTTTTTGTTTTTTTGAAATCTGATGTAATGTCTTGAAAAATATTAAGTTCAAATCTCTAATCCTTTCACCCTTTTTCAAACGAATTTGGGTGAATTGTGTGAGCATAGTACGATATGATACTGGAAGAGCATACATAGTAAACAACATATCTTCTAAGTCATTGAATGATGAAATGGATCTTGCAAGAAGAGACATATGCAAAGCATGTCAATGTATGAAGGAAAAGTCTAACCATTACATCATCATGTTCTACTAAATGAATCTCGCACATATTCAAAAATAGATCCATATGTCTTTTGGGGTCCATCACTCCATCTCCTGAAAATGGTGGCAACACTCCTTGTCGAAGAGTTGGAAATTTATGTTGTTCTCCTTGAATATTAAGTGGGATATTTCTAACCCTTCTTCTTGAAATCCTTTGTCTGTCATTTCTTTCTTCATGATTCTCGACATTCTCTTGTTTGTCACCCATTATCGGATTTCTTCTTTTTCAGTGGTGGAACTTTCTCCAACTTCTGGAATTTGGAGGTGTTTGCTTTTACTTCTTGTTATTGGGCCCTTGTATGATTCCAGTTTCAATTGCTATCTTGTCTTCTTTGCCTTCTTGCGATCTCTTTTTCTTCTTCATGGGCTAAAGTTTCCCACAATCTTTCAAGTTCTCCACGAGTTATGGTTGTTGTCAATGCCAAATCGTACAATTGATGAAGAATGTTCATTTGATTTCCAAGACCAACTTGTAACTGGGGTTGATTTGGCTAAGGTTGGGTCATTAGAATCCTAGTCTATGAAACCAACCTTTGTTTCTCCCTAATATGGTCACCAGAAATGTTGATCTCAAACAACAACCTCATGAGGATATAAATATACCTCTACATTTTAATAGAGATGGTACTTCTCTGTAAATTATTTTAAATATTTGTCTTGAATAGCTTGGGACAACAATATAAAAAATAGGAGAGTGCTAAATAGAAAACTCCAAATCTTTATCACTCAAATAAATAAAAATATTTTTGATTGAAAATAATGTACATACACCAAACAATTCTTGAGAAAGGGACCAGAAATCTTCACTCATAAAAATATAATATTTGCAGAAATATTATGTAGAAATAAATAACATTTACAGAAAAGATAAAACAATTCTCACATCCATCATTGTGTTTGATATTTTCGATCACATTCAAGGAAAGAAAGATAAAAAGGCCCACATATGAGAGAACTTTAAAAGAGTATTTTCATAAAAAAAAATAGGATATAATAAGATAGGAAAATTTTAAATATCCAATGCTCAAAACTCAGAGTTCAAAGGATATTATTAAAGTTTATCCCCAAAGTAGTTCTCTCGAATTTAAAAAAAAAAATAATATAGTCTTTAATAGTCTAAGAAAATAAAATGCATTAGTCCAAAGTTGGACTCGGATTGGGCCCCCATTGACCATAAAATGAAAGATCAGAACAAGGTTGGACCTGAAAGGAAGACAAAGAGAAAATATCAGAAAATCAATTATGTTTTTCTTGGTACAGATAAAACACAATTGGATAACTTATGAACAAGAAGAGAAACAAATTGAGAAGAATGTGATATGTATTACTCACATTGATAGTGTTCTTCCTCCTCTATTTGTTGGTCGATGTTCCTTTTATATTGTCTTGGATTGCAGTTTCATGACCGGTACCAACCGCTTCCACCTAATCCTCTTTAGTTATCTTGATTAAAGCTTGATTTAACCAATTTTTGATATATTCTCTCATTGGTGCAACAATTATTTCCTATCTGACTTTGATATCAAATAATGTCCCTTTTAATTCTCTTAAATCAATTGACAGTTGGTGAAGTGTGTCCTCAATATCTTCATTTTTATTGACATAACTTACAAGCCAACTTTCTACTTCAGGTTCCGTGTACTCGGTCATATTATTGAATTTTTCTGTTGATACCCCTTTTAATATTTCAAGGTATTATTCAAATTTCTCCCCAGTCATAAGCATGGAATAAAGATTTAGTTTAGGATCTGGGACTTCTTCGGTAGTTCCTTATAAATCTAACTCAATCAATTTAAAATATAATTCCCCTTTTTTGACACTTAGAGTGTCAACATCAGCCAACGTTTCTTTTAAAAAAATAATTATTTTAAGCCAACTGAATTTTAGTTGCTTGATTTGAGTAGGGGATGGTAAATCTTCCTTTTCCCTTTTCATTTCACTCATTCCAAAAACTTTCAAGAAAAATGTGATGGAAACATCCTTGTAAAAACCCTTGTCATTGTTGAGGTTGGCCTGGAGGTACTGTCTTTTATTAGTAATCCTTGAACCCAAAGAAACAAAGCTACTTGCTAGATCTCATGCCTCTAAGATAAGAGACATTCTCAATTATATATTTTCTCCTGCATATTGTCTAACCGCATCAAGCACACTTGATGTTCCCTTTAGCTTTGAACTTGATTCTGGTGTTTTGTCATAACTTTTCTTAGGTTGAATAGTGGCAATAGGACTTGCACATGTAGGCGGTGGAATTAAAGCATATTCCATCTCTTTAACCCTTTCTTTAAGCATAGTACTTTATGCTTCCATTTCATCAACTAACATCTCTAGAGCATCACTGGTAGCTCTATGAATCTTGGTAATCTTTGATGATAAAAATCCGCTCAAATTAAATTCTGAATTTGTTTTTCCCTAAACCTTATTTCCCTTTGAATTAACTCTTTCCAAAACTAACTTCTTGGTGTCTTTGTCAAATAAACCATTGTGAAGAGTCAAGGATTCTTCTTCATAAAAGATTGGTTATTTCGTTACCAGCTCCGCTACAACTTCTTTACTTTTATGGATCCTTTGTTCTACATCCAGAAATTTTATGTCTTCAATATTGACGTCCAGTTCCATGTCCTCAAGGGCATCATCATAATCATCATCATCAGGTATGATATCACCTGCTTCTTGTTGATTTTCCTATATTTTTCTCTTACTATTAATCATGAGTTTGTGAGGTCTTTCAAGACTCTTTTTTAGAGAATCATGGTCATCTATGTCACCAGAATTTTCAATTAAATATTTCTTTTTTTATTGAATTACAACTTGCAGATTTTTCTTGGGTGTGACACTTCTCTGAGAAGTATTTTGAGACCTTGTGCTTCATCATTAACAACCCTTCCATGTTGTCTATGTTCTCCATTTGTGCTAACAACAGTTTTAAGGTCTCCCACTAGAACTGCTTCAAGGTTGTTGTAATCATCTTCTTCTTCTTCTCTGAATCTATATGTATTTGCATATGATACACTAAAACCAACATAAGTCATGTGATTCATAAAACATTGATTATTTTTGAACCCTTTTATTTGATTTTCCATTTTCAAATTATACTAGTCAAATTGGATTGCATATTCATCAATTTTTGAAGCATTTTTAGTGTAATTTCACCAATATTCCATGGTAGGGAAATGAATTGTTTTTTCTTTCTCTCATAAAAGAAATGTGTCCAAAATGTGTACTTCCTACAAACCACTCTCACAAACATTTTATCTGGAACATAAAATGGGAGATAAATTGGGGCTTCCCTAAAGTAGTAAACTCTAATGATGTTGTAATTTTCATTTGCCTCAAAAACTTATCCTTTCATCTAAAAAGGTTGTTGCATCCAAGGATAGTCTTGAAGTACCATTTCCAAATACAAGTTTTTTGAAAGAAGAAACAAATGCATCATAGACTTCATAAAACTGGTACATTGCCTTCTGCTTCCACAAAGCAGAGTACCATGTGTTAATAGGGTCTAGCTTGCGATTAACTTGTTTTTCTAAATGTTAACCTTCAAATATATGACAGTATGTGATGGCGAAGATTAAGTATGTGGACATAAATAACCTCTTGTTCTTTCTAAAATTTGATAACTGGAATGATATTTCAAAAGAGATGATTTTCAACCAGTCGAAATCACTTTTTCTTGGATAGAAAAATATAAAATATAAAGATCCAGATGAGGAATAGTAGCAGTTGACTCTTGCCTAAGAACCTTATCTAGAATCCACACCATTTCTTGATATGGTTTTCACAATTCACTAACCTGTATAGTTGATAAATCCTCTAGCATTGTTGTCGGGTCTTCCAGATATTGTGGCAATAGGTCCCTACCTTCGTTTCTATTCTTCATAACTTCTTTAGCTTCATTAACTTTGAACGTCATTGTTGGCTCATGGAGATTCAACATCTTTTTGAAAGTATATGGCCCAAGGGAAATTGGGGATCAAACTGTCCTTGCAATTGAATGATTCTTTAATTCTTTTCGTACTTATTTGTGCACCATGAAATGAGTTCTGTAGCGTCGAAAACTTATGTGACACACTCTGCCTTAGAAATCTATGATATCCAAATATCAATGATATTTCTTTCTTGAGGCAACAATGTAGAATAGTACTTATAAGTTATTGACCAATGATATTTTGGGTCTTGCGTGAATGTATTAAAGTATATCCACAAAAGCTTTATTTCCTTCTCGTTGTCGTTCTTAGAGAGTTGGTGAGTTATGTACAGTCTTTTTGGACGTCAATATCAAAGAAATTATTTTTACACAATAAACCTTGAAGCTCTTGTTTCGAAAGAATGATTTTGAATTTATTAAGGATGGTCTCGAGAAAATTGTCATTAAATGTGGCCTTTGATACTTAACCACTTCTTACTTTTCATAATATTTAACATTTAACATTACTCGAGGAACGTGACAATAAGATGAGCATTCACCGCAGAGCGATAGAGAAATATAAAGAGATTATCAAATAAGATCAAACCTCGCAAACCCACGGTATAAATTCTCAAAAATGACTAAGTACCTAAAAGAAGACAGACAAATGGAAAGAAGAAGGTTTCAAAAGAGTTATGACGAGATCTTCGCTTCTATGGTTGAAAGTTAAAATGGATAAGTATTAGAGCATTTAGAGTAAAGTGAAGTCTCAAAAACAACTAAGTGTCGTGAGGCGGATGGACAGAGCTTTAAATATGAGATGGAAAAGCAATCAACCCACGGTGAAGAAAAATATTATAAGTATAGTGTAAAATGAGGGTGGAAAAAGATTGACGTGCAGGACCCTGCGAAATACTTAAAGAAAATTCTAAGTATGGGTGCATTTTGGTGAGAGAAAAATAGGAAGGTGCACTTTGAGGGAGGCGGAAATTACAATATGACTCATGAACCCACCACAAATTGAAATTTTTTCTAAGTGTAAGAACGAATATACGAGAGAGAGAGAGAGAGAGAGAGAGAGAGAGAGAGAGACTTTATAACTTAGCATATTCCAGGATCAACAGTGAGCTCGTGATATTCTAGGATTTACAATGCCTTATAGTAAAAAGAGTGATTTTAGAAAGATATATAAAGAAAAGTACTAAATTTATAGTACATATGCATTATTAATTTCTAAATTTATAATATTATTCCTTACATGATTATTGTATAATTCTATTAATAAGAATTTATTTTGCATAATTTTATGTGCAAGGCTCAGAAGAAAGGGCTATCAACATGCCCATTTTCTAGTGATCAGTTACAGGTGAGGCATTCAAAGGATTTGAATAAAATGGTATACGAAGGACATAGGAAATTTTCTTCCTTTAAATCATCATTTTTGTCAATTGACAGAGATGGAGTTTGTAAATGGAAAGGAGAATAATCGACCACTTCCTATGAGTAAGACAAAACAGATTGGTTAAATATGTATAATGGATGTTTAGCATCAAGAGAAAATCCTAATGGAATTAATAGATTATCTAAATTCTATGAACCACCCTATTGGAAGGACTTGAAGATAACATATTTGTTAGACCTAATCCACGTTTTAAAAAATGCAACTACCTCTTTTTGGACCCTTTTTTCCTTTGAATAAATGGATAATAATATATGACAAGGAATGGCTTGAAGGAGTAAAATATAAAGAAGTATGCATAGAAAAAGTATGTTAAACAAAGGCAAGATCAACATACTTGGAAGCAACAAGATGGTTGTTGAATAAAAATGAGATACAAATTGTAAAAAATACCATGAGATACAAATTCTACCTCAAGAGTGTAAAAAAATTCACTTGATTTATAAGCGCACGCACGCGCACACACACACACACACACAAACATATGTACAACTAAATTATTACTATAAAGTCCAACATTTTAATTGATGATACTTTTTTTGTGCAGTATGTTTATCCTATAGATTTATGAGGTTGTTGCAATGAAAACTTCCATAGAGACCTATGACTAGCCATGGGAAAGTTGTACTATGATTATGTATGGTAAATATCACTAACTCTATTACTAGTTAATCTATTATTGCATTAAAAAATAGAAACATGTACAACATTGCAAAAAACCACCCCTTATGCATTGATTGCTCAATGTTAATCTTGAACCAATTCTTAAATATTCATTGAATCTATTAAATATTTAAATAATATGTATACTAAAAATGAAATTGTTATGTTGTTTTTCAGATCAATTTGAATATAGGTGAATCACTTCAAGGGAGATAGTTCTTGATTATATTCCTTAATAAGAAAAAAAGATTGTGGAAATTGTTTGCACCTTGGGGAAGGAACTACCTTCAACCTTCATTGATATTCAAGTACATGTTTTAGTGCATTTAATGGACATGATTGAATTGGTTGGTGTTTTGAGTACTAGATGGATGTTTTTCTTAGAAAGGTACATGAAGAAACTAAAAGCATTTGTAAGGCAACAAGAACAACCAAAATGTTACACAGCAGAGGGATGTGTTGTTTTTTAGTCTTTCTACTTTGCAAGTGAGTATGTAAACTCACTTCATGTTAATGCATCACTTGTATGGAAGGTTGAATATAGATAAGAAGGAAAAAGAGAAGGAGACGTGTTAGAGACAAACAAAGAGTGTGGCATCTTAACAAATAATCATAGATGATTGTACAAATTTCCTACTTATAAACAAATTAATATAACTAATCACGGTCATCATAATATTTTATCAATGGAGTACACTTAGCTTGTAATTTCATGATATCATCTAATTATAATTATTTAATATATTCATGTACATATTACAACGAGACAAAAGCTATATATTATTCCATGTTATATAATTCATATTCAACAAGATATTGGGTGGATCCCTATGAAAGACAAAAAAAAGAAAGAGAGTACAAGAGATCAAGAGTTTCTTAAAAACAATCGAGGGAAAGCATTATTGGATGGACTATGTGAACGTTGGCCAAATCATTGCACTAATAGGTGGGTAAATAATGCATACAAGAGAGATGCAATACAACAATCAACACATAGCTTAAAAGGTATGTAGATGCATTAAGCATCTCTAGAGGATGTGCCTATAAGAAGGTATATTTGTTATTTCTTGGCCTTGACCAAACAAATAAATAGTTACAATTAAATATAACTGCATGCAATTATAGTGAATAATATCTATATTCATGTTTGAATTATTAAAACCACTATGTTATTATTATATATACTCATTACATACAAGTATAATATTTTTTAATCCATAATCACATCATCATTTACATTACATGCATTTTAAATCCTATTAAATTGTATAACATATACATTTGTACCCTTCAATGTATGCACATGGCCATCATTTATGGGTGGAGAAGATAGATGAGAAGCGAAAGACACAAGATTGTGGAGTTATGGTGACATTTCAACAAATTAGTCATGCATATGCTTCAAATAACAATGTTATTGATAATGAATTGGAATATGTGGGAACAATGGGAGAAATTATTGAGATAGAAAATAGTGAATCATTTAAGTCAATGCTATTCAAACACACGTGGTTTGAAACCTTTAACAAATCGTGTGCAAGGATAAATGAATATGCATCTCTTTTAAATTGAATCAACTAATTTTTTATCAAGTAAATATGAGCCATATATGTGGCCAAGTCACTATAGTAGAGTGTTCTTTCACCCAAATGTTTTAGAGGAGAAAAGTTGGTTTGTTGTTCCATACATACCTAGAGATAAACAAATGTTCATGAATATTGATATTCCCACAACTCCAAGCACTAATGACATAGAGGATGAAGATCATGAATAATGATCTTATCGAGGATGCACTTTTTGGATTTTTATTTGAGCTAATATTTATGAATTATACAAATCTTGTGTTTGTTTTTCTACGGTAAGTTCAGTTATTGTATACGAAAGCAAATTTATTTGTTGAATATATAAGAAGTACATAATTTTTTTTTTTGATGAAATGTTTCATATTTCTATTAAAATACAATAATGAGAGTACATATATATTATACAAAAAGGCTATGAAGATAGGATAAGATATGATAAGTTTGTCAATGTCCAGCAAATGACTACAAAAGTAGGTAAAGGGGACCATTGAGTACAATAGTGTTGATACAACGTGGGAGTGCAAAAGTGGCTCCTATATAAAACAAAACGAAAAGTGTAAAATACTACTCTAAGCCAATATTTGAAAGTTGAACGCTAATAGAGGAGAGAATATATGGAATAAAAATGTACAAGGGGAGTGAATATTGGATCTAGAAAATAAATAATGCAAAGGGTGAATCAAGGTTCACTAAAGCTAGTTCCCCTGATAAACACAACTAGATAAGGTTGCAAGGAAAAAATACCCAGTCTATGAAAACTTTCCCCATAAGGCATCCAAAAATATAGAGTCATAAAGAAGCAAAGTGTCCAAGACAAATAGTAATAATCATAAATCATATAGTCCAACTAGAAAGGCCAAAAAATAGTTGAAACTAAACTCATTCATATGATTCAATAACCAATGTTATCATTGGAAAAATTAAACATTGGAGAAGAGCACATTTTTGGGCCTCAATATGATATCCTCTCCACCATTATGATGTACATGCAAAATAGAGAAATGCTTGACAATATCCCTTGCCATTAAATGCAAGGTTTTGGCATTCACTTTATATTGACCCAACATTTGTTTACAAATTAGTTTAGAGTTTGTAAACATCACAATTTCATCCAGCCCATATGTCTTTGCTACTCATAGGCCTTCTATGAGTGCATAATAATATGTCTTGTTGTTTTTGGTGTCATTATTGTTCAAGCACCTCATTGTTCTTTGAACCTATCAATCTCTATGGTCATATAAGATGAAGGCAATTGTAGCTTTCCCTTGGTTTCTAGGAAGAGTTATCTCTATGTACAGGCACCATAATTTCACCATTTTGAATTTGTGAATAAATGTATAAAATTAATTACCCTTTATGCACGGCTGGTTGTCTTCATACCTCCTTGACGTAAGCCATCAACTATTCTCTACATATCATCCTAATATGGAGGCATGTTTGAGCTCTCCTTTAATTCTCAAAGATATTGCTTAAAGCTATCAAAAAAATCAACCATTATTTTTCTCTTGTATGAATCCAAATGGGGCTAG
>JASDQU010737089.1:4752-19990 GCA_032191745.1 Picea mariana | reverse complement strand
CACCCCACCACCTTTTTTAGACTGAAATTACTTTTTTGAAATCACGACATTGACAATTGACACCTGCGCAACCAAAATCTTAAAATTAGCCCCTAAATCGAAAAAGAAGAGTTATCAATAGCACCTTGTTTTTTCCTAGATTGAAAATTGCAACATTTTTTAAACCATGACCTAAAATCCTTACATTGTTGCAAACAAAACCATATAAAAAAAGAAAAATAAATAAATAAGAAAGGAAAAGGAAAAATATCAAAATAGGGAAAACACATGGTTCTTTTTTTAATAAATAAAATTTTAAGTCAATTCCCGCTAGCTCAATTGGTTAAGGTGTGAGTTTTGTTTGTTAGGCGACCTGAGTTAAATACCCTTACGTTGTGTTTAATCGAGAGGAGACACCCAAAAATCCAGTCATGTTAAGGGTTGGTGCGGCCTAGGCCGGGTGTTATCCCCGAGTGATTTTGATGGCTTAGATGCCCCTAGGTTGTGGTTTCTTAGCCAATAGTTGAAGTGTTGGCCCCGCGAGTAACGTCCATTTCTAACAAACAAACAAAAAAAAAAAATTTAAAAATACATTTGAAATTTAAAACAATAAAAAGATCATAATTATTATAAAAATAAAAAAATAAAACCACGCCTTCTTTTTAAACTTTTTTCAAAAAATAAACTTAAGAAAAAAAAGGAAGATTTAGGAGAAAATGCGTTTAAAACAAATTTCAAAAACAAAAAAATATAAAATATAAATAAATAACATATTAAAAACTGAAAACTAAAATAAAACTTAGAGAGAGAGAGAGAGATTTTGCAAAATTGTTTTGTTTTTGTTTTTTAAGTGAAAATGTGTTGGATGGGCTATTTTGAAAATCACCTCACCCCCAAGGGTGGCAAGGAATCTTCAAGGTCCCGAAGAAAATCACATAACATCCTTTACTTAGGGACTAGGGAATGTTTCTAACAATATCGCAACGGCTTTCTCCATGTGGATTGGAATATCCATCGCAGGGGAAGGAAGGATCACAAGGCTTGTGATTCTTGGGGATTCATTGATTGTGATCTAGGAAATAAATGACTAATTAATGACTAGAAACAGTGTGCTTAACATTATTATCTCTCGCATTTCCAACCTTCTAGTAGAGTTTGAAGAGGTGGCGATATACCACATCAAGCGCGAGCATAATTCGAAGGTGGTCTATTGGGCTAAATTGGGATAACACCTAAGTGAGGGAACCATTATAAAAAAATGGGTTAAGGGGGATCATCCCCATACCTTAATTAATATGCATAATCAATATTTAATGTTTGTGGACAAATGGAGGGGAGTAGCATCAAGTGGAAAGATGGTAAGATTGCTCGCACATATGAATGGTTTTGGGGACATGTGGGTTAATCGATGTCAAATGTATGAGGACGACTTCAAATGTGAGAGTTTTTCAATCATGGATTCCATTGGTGATTTGGGAGATGTGGTCTTTTGTTCTTCAGTGTTTAGATCTTGGTTTGTTGCGGATATGGGTATTGGGTTGACATTATTGTCCCTTCAATGATGGTTCTTCATTTGGCTTTGTCTAAGTCGCTCCTAGATTTTCAGGTTCTCCTACTTTGTGTTTGTTCTTGAAGATTGTTGCTTTGTTTTCGTTCTATATGTCTCTCAGTTTTCTTTAAAGTCGGAATAGGGGACAAAATTCTTGGACTTGTGTGGTGAGGTTTTCCTACCTATTGTGTGTTCTAGATAGGTATGGATTTAAATTGGGCTGATATCAAAAAAGTTCTCGACCGAAATGAAGAAGTTACGCAAGGCAACAGTGACATGCTTCAGCAAATTATGGTTAAAATCTCAGAAATGGAGCAAGCAGTGGCTAATATTTTGCACCTGGTCACGATCCAAACAAAAAGAATTGATATCCTAGAAATTGACTGCCAGCATCTCTGATCACTAGTTATTCCTCAACATTCCAATTCGGCCTCAATCAATCAAGCAATAGTAAATTCTCAGCATGGAGGAAATTCGGAAGTAGAAACTGGGGGTTTTGATTTGGATCCTATGGAGGTGGAAGATGACTCTCCTTTGTTGGAGAGAGAACGAGAATTACAGGATAATGAGTCCTTTAAACATTAAATGTATTTGTAAGTTGTCTTTTTGCTTGGACATTTTGTAAAGGAGTTAGTTAGTCAATATGTGTGGAAGTTTACTTTGAAAATTCCTCAAGATTTTGTATCAGCAATAGGAAGGAACTATAGAGGCCAAGAGCCCACTTTTATATCTATGTTTGACTTCATTGTTGCTTCGGCACAATCTTTATATTTTCATATAAATTTTAGTTTAAGTTAAAAAAGTCACCTCGCCCCCATTTTCCCCACCCACTTCTCCTTTAATCAACGAGCTAGGGTGGAGCCCTCTCCTCACACTCCATTTGCAAATGTTGTTGCTAAAATGAGAAACAAGCTTTGCAAATGAAGCAAGATAGATGCATCAAGGAGGGAGTGGGGTGGGTAGGTGAGCAAGGTAGGGCCAATGGGTGAGGTGAGAGGGTAGTGGGAAGGGGGAATGGGTAGTGGAAGGAGGGGTAATCGGGTGGGGGTGGGGGAATCACCCCACAATACAATATTGTTTTTATTTTTTAATTTTCTTTTAAGTGTTTTTTAATTGTTTTTTGATCTTTTTTATTGTCTTATTTGGAGTTTTTTTTTTTAATTATATATATTTTTTCAATTATTTTCTTATTTCTTTTTTCTCTTTTTTTTTCCCTCTTTTCTCTCTTTTTTTTTTGGTTTCGGGTTTATTTGAAGGAAAAATTTTAAAAGCAGGATGTGGGGTGCTTTTTATTATTTTCATTTTTTTTAAATAATTATGGTATTTTTCTTTTTCTTCTTTTAAATTTTGTTTATTTATTAAAAATTATCATGTTTTTTTTTTCATTTTTAATGATTTTGTTTATAATGGTACCATGTTTTTAGGCCATGATTTTTAAAATGTTGTGATTTTAAGCTTGAAAAAAAGGGTGTTGTTGATAACACATGTTTTTATTCAATGGTTGATTTTAAGATTTGGGTTGTAAGGGTACCAGTTGTTAAGGCCGTGATTTCAAAAAAGTGTAATTTTAGCCTTGGAAAAAAGGGGGGTGCTACAGGGATCACCACTTTTCGATTCAGGGATTGATTTAGTATTTTGGTTGCAACAATACCATTTGTTAAGTCCACAGTTTCAAAGAAGTTGTAATTTTAAGCTCGAAAAAAATGGTCCTATTGTTAGTGTCATTTTTTATTTGAGGGTTGTTTTAAGGTTTTTATTGGAAATATTACAAGGTTGTTAAGGTTATGTTTGCAAAATGTGGTAATTTTAACCAAGGAAAAAAAGGGTTATACCAGTAGCACCCCTTTTCTAGACAGTTGTAAAATTAACCTCTAAATGCAACCTCTAAAAAATGAGAACACTAGGGGGTTCTCGTCAAGTAGATAACTATGTTAGAGATCAAAACTAAAGAGAAATTGTAGTATACCTAGGGAGGTAATATGGGGTACCTAGGGAGGTGCCCAAGGGGAATAATAATAGGTAGATAGCTATGTATTGTTATGTATGGAGACCATTTTTAATAAACAAAGCCCATGTAATATTGTGAAAACGGTGAATGTAAAAAGGGTTTCTAGAAGGTTCCTCATATTGTAGAATGTTCTTTCTCTAAAATGTTCTTAGAAGTTAGATAGTAATATATAAAGAAATAGAGGCAATGAAATGGAGCATGGTGAAGAATATTGTAATGGTATCAAGCATTGCTTGATGAGTGATTTCCTTTCATAAGGAATAATGGATGGTGTTACCCTATCTCAAGGGTTTTCTCTACAATTCTCTCATGTTGATTATTTGGTGTGAATGATTTGATTTCATATTCAAGATAAAGGTTTATCTTCCATCTTATATTTCAAATCAAGGTACATAACAATTGGTATTAGAGCTCTTTCTTGGTCCAAAGAAAGAAATATCTTCTTTTTTTTTTTCTTTTTGCAAATTTTTTAAGGAAAAAAAAAGGAGGTGACCCACTTCAGATAAAATTATGAAAATTTATGAGAATAATTTGTAGAAACCAATTATATATTTGAGATCCTCTTGGAAAAATACCTAATTTTGAAAAAAACAACTATCTGAAATGGAGTCTGTGAAGTGAAGTTATTGGCAATTTAAAATCAACAAATTTTGAAGTTTTTCCGAGAACAACCGTGCGATTTGCAGATCAAATATAAAGTACTCAGATTTCAACCAAACCATCACCAATATATACAAATTAATTTATTTGTATAAGCACTAGTTTTTGTTGAAGATTTATCCCAAGCAAGATGTCTTTTACTAGCAAAGAGGATGGCCCTAGTATTGAAAAAATCATAGAATCTCACAAGTCATTATGAAAAGATAATTGGAAATTTTGGTTACCCTATGGTTTCAAAGAAGATGTTGACATATGGTGGAAACCATTGGATTTTCCTAATATGTGCCTAATATGATGGCACTTTCTGATGAAGCATTTGAAAATTTACTTTTAGATAGGTGGTCTCATGTTGGGAAAAAGGATCAAGAGAGCACCAAGGGTTTATTTTCATGTGGCAACTCTATATTATAGATTCATGGTTGTATTGATAAAGAAAAGGTCATTGTTTCTATTAACCCTAGTTGCCAAAATAATTTTATCAATGTTCATTTGGCTAATAGATTGTGAGTTCCTACATAACATATCCAAAGTACACAAGTTGGGGGTGAGTCTATACAAATTTTTCAAGATTTGAAGCTCACCGTGGACAAACATGTGTTGCATTATGATATTCATGTCATAGATATGAATGAATTGGATGTTATTTTTGGATATCCTTGGATAGAATCAATGGGTATAGTTAATGTTAATGTGTAAAATATTTTTTTCAAGCTATGGTACAAGAAAAAGAAAACTATGTTGTAGGACATTTCTCTTACTAAACAAGAAGGGCCCAAGGGGGCACTGGAGGAAGTTCTGGATGGGAAACAAATTGTTGTACCTAATGAAACATGAAACGAAGAGTCTAAGATTGAATCAAAGGAAAATCCTACATAAGCACTGGACAAAATGTCGTAGGAACGTCGTAAACAAGAAGCAGAACTAAAGGAGCTAAATGTCTCAAAGGAACCACATGTTGAAGAGTCTCGGTCAGAAAAACCAAGAGCTAAGGATGATGTATATCGTGACCCACACCACCTAGAAAAGTAGCAGTCATCAAGGAAAGGGCGTGGACATCACCGAAATTATTATGGACAAACATGGCACTAGAAAGACAATCAATGGAGAGGCACATGGATTCATAAAAACAATGCATGGATATATCATAATAGCACAACAAGGAGAAATTAGAGTCCAGGTCAAGGTGGCAAGGAAGTAGTTTGATCCCATGTTCACATTTCACTATGATTGATGTATTCACGTGCTTGGTACTAGTTGTCTACATTTTTCAGTTGATCATATTGTATGGTTTCTTCCCATATTTCAAGGATGAAACACACGAAGGGGGATGGAATCTAGTATACCTATGGAGGTAATATGGGGTACCTAGGGAGGTACTTAGAGAGAATAATAATAGTTAGGCAGTTATGTATTGTTATGTGTGAAGGCCATTTCTAGTAAATAAGGCCCATGTAATAGTGTGAACACAATGAAAGTAAGAAGGCAAGAGAAAGGAAGAATGGGGGGCTAAAGGGCCCATGGTGATGTAATAATAGTGGAGGCCATTCAATGTAAGGTGGAACAGGTCCACTATATTATTAAATAAGACCCACTATGGTAGTTAGAATTATTGAATAAATGTAATGGGGCCTCATTAAAGAAGGTCCACAAGGTAGTTATAAGGTTGTTATGATTATGGTTTTCTTCATCAGTATAAATAAGGATGGGTTCCTCCTTATGAGATGTGGAAGAGTATTGTTATTGGAGATTATCTCATTAGGAGGTTGCCCCCTCGAAGAGGCAAGTGAACAAGAGTGGATTCCTCCCATAAAAGGATCAATTGTAAGGTATCGCCCTACCTTAAGGGTTTTCATATTATTAAAGTGTGGATTTATTGTATATTATTCTTGGATATATTGTATGTGATTTTATTTCCATATCTAAGGCACATAACATTATTTCTGTATCTAAGGAACATAACAAAAATAATGTGATCAAATGCTTGTCGTAGGACAACCAATCATCAAAACACCACGACAAAAGCCACTAAGGAAAGACATACTATATTAGTTGAATTATAGTTTTAAAAACCTGCATGACACGCTTTATATCAAGTATTGTAATTTTTTATATATTTTATTTCTCTTATACAAATTAGAATCAAAGTTAACAAGCAAAAGCTTTAGACATGATTTTGCATAATTAGGGAAAAATACATTACAGGTGGATTTGTAAGTTATGATCTTATTTATTTTACGTATTCATTAAAAATAGTTGGTAGGTGATTGTGTGCTAGCTTATTGGAAAGATTAATTATGGTTTTCCCTTGTGGAAATATAGTGGGAGTAATATGAGTATACACCAACTGAGAAAAAACTTAATGTTCACCAAAGAATAGATATGCAAAGATAGTGAAGGACATGAAAACGTGGTCACCGAGGTAAATTATAAGAAATTTTCTCTAAAGTGTCAAAATCCAGTGTTTATGATAAATATTGCTTACTAGCTCATTGTTAATTGCACATGTGTTAATTGTCCTTTATTGTGTTCTCACAGCAACCTCCAAAAGAAGTATAAGAAGAGGATGATGTTTAAGCTTTAGAGGATGGTAATGACAACAATGGATCAAAATCTTTGTCTTATATTAATAGTGATGGTGACAATAACTTTATTTTACTGTTGGGTATGTGTTATATTCTTTGCACGAGTAGTAGTGTTTGCGTTGCGCCGGGTGCGTAGGGGTTTGAAGTATTTGACAGGTTTAAAGAGTTTAAGGCTCTTGTTGAGAATCAAACAGAGAAAAGAATTAAGGTATCGAGGACAGATAATGGCAGAGAGTTATGTGGGAATGAATTTGAATAATTCTGTAAGAAGTGCGGTATAACAAGGAAGAAGACTACTCCATATACACCTTAGCAGAATGGAGTTGCAGAAAGGATGAACAGGACGTTGATGGAAAAAGAAAGGTGTGTGCTCAATGGTGTTGGGTTAGGAAAAGAATTCTCCATAGAGGCAGTGGGCAATGCATGTTACATGGTCAACAGATCACCCTCATTAGCGTTGGATGACAAGACTCCACAAGAGGTATGGACCGGTAAGAAATCTTCTCTCACACATCTCAAGGTATTTGGTTGTGATGCATATGTTCATGTTCCAAAGGAAAACAGGAGTAAGCTAGATAAGAAGGCTTAAAAGTGTATCTTTATTGGATATAAAGATGGTCTCAAAGGTTATAAGCTTTGGAACCCAGAAACTAAGAAGGTAGTGTATAACCGAGATGTGGTATTTAGAGAAATGAAGGATGTTGTTAAACAGGAAGTACTACCTAGTAAAGAAGAACCAGAGAAAATAGAGTTTGATTTAAAGGATGATGAGTCAGACTCTATAGAAGAACAAGAATCAAAAGAAGAAGATCCTCATACTCCAATATTGAGGAGATCGGTTTGAGAAAGAAGGCTATCGGAAAGGTATACTCCATCTGACTTCCGTTCAAATTTTGCTTTGTCTATCACTAATGATGATCCTAGAAATGTCAGGGAGGCAGTGGATTCAGAGGATGGAAATCTCTGGAAAAGGGCCATGGACGAAGAAATGGCAGATTTGGATAAGAATGATGCTTGGGATCTAGTGGAGTTGTCGATTGGAAGAAAGCTTATTGGCAGCAAATGGGTATTTAAAAAGAAGCTTAATCCAGAAGGAAAAGTGGAGAAATACAAAGCTCGGTTAGTAGCAAAGGGTTATTCCCAGGTTGAGGGAATTGATGTTGGTGAGATTTTTTCTCTTGTTGCCAAGTTAACCTCTATAATATTTTTGTTATCTATTGCTGTTGCATTTGATTTTGAAGTAGAACAGATGGATGTGAAGACAACATTGCTACATGGGGATATGGAAGAAGAAATCTATATGAAGCAACCAGAAGGTTATGATGTGAAGGGAAAGAAGGAGCTGGTATGCAAGCTGGAAAAGTCCCTATATGGTTTAAAACAATCATCAAGGATGCGGTATCAAAAATTTACTTATATGTTGGGACTTGGCTTCACAAGAAGCAAAGAGGATCACTACGTGTATTTTAAATTAATTCATGATCATTTGATTTATTTGGTCTTGTATGTGGATCACATGTTGCTGATAGGAAACAACAAGGAGATTATCCAGGATGTAAGAACTCAGTTGTCCTCTAAATTTGACATGAAAGATCTCAGTGCTTCAAATTTCATTTTGGGCATGGAAATTAAAAGAGATCGAAAAAAGAGGAAACTCTGGTTAAATCAAGGAAAATATGTTGAGACAATATTGCAGAGGATGAATATGCAGGAATGTAAACCGGTGAAGGTTCCTATTCATGTTGGTGTAAATTTATCTACGGAGCAGTGTCCCAAGACATAGGAAGAGGAGGAAGGAATGTCTCGTGTTCCATATGCGAGTGCAGTTGGCAGTTTGATGTATGCAATGGTATATACTAGACTGAACATTGCACATGCAGTGGGAGTTTTGAGCAGGTATATGTCAAAACCAGGGAAGGAGCATTGGACAGCAATAAAAAGGGATTTCAGGTATTTGTGTGGCACTGCTAGCTATGGATTGTGCTACCAAGGAAGACCGAGATTGGACAGAGTGGTGGATATACATGGCTTTGTGGATGCAAACTGGGCTGGAGATCTGGATTGTAGGAGATCTACAAGTGGGTATGTGTTTAACCTGTTTGGAGGAGCAATAAGTTGGATGAGAAAAAGACAGGTTGTAGTGGCACTTTCAACTACAAAAGTTGAATACATGGTAGCCACTCATGCAAGGAAGCAGTATGGTTACCAAGATTGTATTCAGGTATTGGGTTGGTACAACAAGTTGTAAGGATAGATGTGATAGTCAGAGTGCAATTTTTTTGGCAAAGAACCCGACTTATCATTCAAAGACAAAGCATATTGATATTCAAGATCACTTTTTGAGAGACATGGTTGAAGTAAAGAAAGTGTTGTTGATGAAGGTGTACAATTTGAAGAATGTTGTAGATTCATTAACAAAAACTGTGAGCACTGAGAAGTTCTCTTGGTGTAGAGGATCCATGGGCATTTGTGCCTTGGATTGTTGACTATGTAACCCTATAACCCCCTGTATGCAAAGAAAACAACAAGTGGGAGAATGTTGGGTATGTGTTATATTCTTTGCATGAGTAGTAGTGTCCTCGGGAAACATGTCACATTTTTGGGCGATTTTTCGGCACATGGTTTTTGCCGATGGTTTTCTATTTCCAGTTAAGGAATTAAGGTTGCTAACTAATCCAGGTCATTGAGTTGGGGTTTTGGATGCCGTTGGCTCCTATATGTATATTGTATTGTAAACAATGTAACACCATGAATGAATATAGAATATGTTGGTTTTCCTAGTTTGGGTTTCCATGGGAAAAATCTCTGTTTAATTTTTGTATTTGCCATTGTATCGTTTATGTTCTTTTACTGAAAATATGTTTGCAGTAAATATTGTACAAGGTTAAAATCTACATTTACTACTCTTTCAAAATTGTTGGAATCAACCAATGACTTGATTTTATTATTATATGTAAGATTTAATACATTCCATGGGGTGATGGTACTCTGCTTGTTTACATGGAGAACAAATTTTACTCTATGCCTAGGATTCACATTTCCCATGAGGTGGCGGTACCACATGTTACTAGAAGAAATATGACTATTGTATATAAATAATTATGGTTTTATAGACAACTTTTCCGTTATCTTGTGTATTAGAATATATTGATTAATGTCCCATAATGTAAATTCAAACCAAAAACGAGATTTGTTTAGTATAAAATGAAAATTTAAATATTGTTGTGAAATATCTTAAAATAAAAATATGGAGGCTACAATATAAAAATGTAACAACACTATAAAAAATGGGTTATGTTAGAAACAATGTGGGCATGACCTGACTCAAACTCAACCAGACTAGAACAATGAAATAAGGACTGTGAAACACATGTAAAACTGACAAATAAGGACGTCGAGAGATGTTAATGGGATGATATAGTTAATTGTTAAGAAGTTAAGGAGATGTTAAAGGGAACATTTAGGACATGGCAGAGGCACTATAGGGATGCTAAAAGGACCACTTATGATGCTAAATGACACTAAAATCACCCCTACATATGTTGAAGTGACACTAAATACACCCTTGAGGATGCCAAGGAGATGGTAAAAGGACCCTTGAGGAAAATGACATGAAAGAGTCCCATGAGGACACTAAAACGATGATAAATAGACTATTGAGGATCCCAAATGACATTAAATAGACCCAAGAAGATGCTACAATGAATCTAAAAAGACCCATGAGGATGTTATCAATGTTACGAGGATGCTAAATTGATTCTAAGAGGATGCTAAATCGACATTATGACGATGTTAAGAGAGACCTGTGAGGATGTTAAAGCAACTTCGTGAGGATGCCAAGCCAATGTTGGGAGGATGTTAAAAAGACCCTTGAGGATGCTAAACAAATCTTATGAGGACATTGGGAGGATATTAAACCGACACTAGAAGGATGCTAATTCAATGCTGGGAGGACACAAGAAATAGGAAAAATATGTTAAAAATGGATGCTAATAGATGGAAAAGACACACAATAAGGACATTGTTGTGATGCAAATAGGGTGCATTCTTATAATGTCCTATTTTGTGTCTCTAATTCACAATAAAACAAAAAATATAGCAAATGAAGAAAGATATAAAACGAACCTATTGTAGTAGTGCTTGTTTTGCCAAGAAACTTGCTTCATTCGGGCAAACCTATTGTTAAGAAATAGAAAAAACAAGACAAGAACTCGGCAAAAAAGGATTTAAGTCATTCTCAACATGTGTATTCATCTCATGATATCAATTTATAGTATATGTATTTGACCACCTCTAGATTTAGATCTCACTAACAAATCATCAATGGATAATGACAAAACCTCATTGGTCCATAAGGATGACAACTCATAAGAAGATGATCTTGGACTTTGTGAGTGTCTAGAGACTCACAATATAACATTCCCCTGCTCAAAATAAAGTGGTCTTGGACTTTGTGATTGTATAGGGACTCATAGTATAACATTCCTCCCCCCCCCAATCATGGGTCTGAAGAATTATACCAGTAAGGCAACATGAACTAGTGCACAATCTGGTATCATCTTCAATCTTCACTCATAAACTTCTAAGTCTGGCTTCAATGAAGATGCGCCTAAAAACTGCAAATATGGATGTTGAATGGTTCATCTAAAATGAACTTTAAAAGAGAGTAGAATTTCTTAAAGTGAATAGTTTCCATGTCTAAATATTCCCCTCATAAATGGTGAACAAATAAAATGACCATTCTGCTATCAGTGAACAAATAGGATCACCAAAGCGCTCTCTAAATTTCGACACAATTGGGTTTCAAACAATATCCCAATGTCCCAATGAATAATTGAAGAGCAATGGGATGATTCTAGATTCCATGTTAGGACTTCCCAAATATTTTGATTTGATGAGATTATTGATTGAATTGTAGATGTCCCATTGAGAAGACTAGTTACCATGCTGGAATTCCAAAATTTTGATTGATAGGACTTTGAAACTTGAAGCCCGATGATCATCATTGATATTCCTCCCTATTAGGTGCAAGGTGACACGATTGTTGAATGGATCTAAACTTGAGCTTTTGGATACTTCTTTTCTTCAATAGTTCATCATTGTATCTTCTAGTTTTTAGTTGACCACTAACCATTTTGACTTGATTAATGTGGTGGTGTTGGTTAACCACTAACCATTTTCAATTGATCAATGTACTCCCCCCTTGAGATGTAGAAAGTACCATTATATTTACTCATGTTTCAATTCAAAAGACATACAGAATTGGACCCCAATCATGCCCAAAATCTTCATCTGTAAAAATTGTTTGAAAACTATTTACTTTTTTTATTTCCCCATGCAAATGTGTCTTTACCTATGTCTGAATTAGACTGTAAGGCTTATGCAACTTCTTGACTTGTTGATTCCAATCCCAAGGATTTATCCAACCACAATGAACTGTTTTCTTAGCCTTCTTCTTCTTCTTCCAACATTTATCCAAAACATGATTTGTCTTCCCATAATAAAGACAAGGATGGAGATCAAAACATTGTGTTTCCATATGACTGAATCGATGACAATGTTGGCATTTAGCAATATGATTTTGAACTGCAACAAATGAAGTGGAATCTCCTTGAAGTAATTTTGCACTGTCGAAGTGGATTGGTCTGGAATAGTCGGGAATATAAAAGGTAACTTCCTTATTGTATCCAAGTCTTGTTCTATGTTTGTTGTCATATATTTCTTCCCAAGTTCTGATGATAGGTTTCAAAATATCATTTGGTATTTGATGTTCTTCCATGCATTCATGACAATTTTCTTTACTAACTTGAAAAGAAAATTCAAGTTTACTTTCATTTATACTACTTTTGATCTCACTCCTTGCTTCTTCCTATGGTTCATCTTCAACAAGACTTATGTTCGTCAATTCTTTGTATGATTCCCTCTAATGATTAGTTAAGGAATCATCAACCATATATTTCATTGCCTTTGTATCAACCATCAGGTCATTTATATCACCAGTAACATCAACCATTTTTACGAGGATATTTGTATCACAAGTTGCATAACCATGTTTTCAATTTGCTACTCCTTGTGAGTTAATTTTAGCCCAAGTGCTCCAATCAATTTATCCTTTAGATCAATTTGTGAAGATCAACAACTCAATTATCCAATTCATGCAAGGAGTCATGTAATTCTTTTATTTATCGATTGTCATTTTACTAATGCTTTCCACCTTAAATAACCATTTTTGTTATTTTGCACCTAACATGCTTGCTTGTACTCACCAACTTGTACTTGATTCTTTTCTATCACATTCACTTGTTATTATGTCACTTAGGGTGTCAGGTATTTCCGATCATGCACCCCAAAATGATAATTTACAATGATTAAACTTTGATGAAAATGACCTCCTTATTCAATTTCAACCAGGTCTTTATGACAATTTGCACAAGGGGGGTACAACTCCATCAATTTTACAATTCAATGACTCGACAAACTATTGATTCGAAGAGAATGTGGATCTTGATGGATTTACAATTTGCCACTTAGAATCAATTGTTCTGAAATGACATGAATCGTTTATCGATTTACAAAGATGATAAGTTTAACTTAATTGTTGCAATCATGTTGCAATGTATGCACTTCATGAGCGCATGATCATTTATGCTTGTGTTGTTTGCCAAATTAAAGATGAGTGTAAAGAAACTAGACACCATTAATCATGTGAAAGAGAATCATCCACCATTGCACAAGTGCAAAGTAACTTAGACCCCTTTGTTTATATTTCAAAATAGGTTCAAGATAAATAAATAAAATCTTTTTTATTATTTGTTTATATCCTCCCAAAAAATCTAGCCTACATACCCTTTTATACGGAGTAAGCTAACTTGGGAGCGATCTTCCCTCCCGATTTCAGCTTTTCAGGCAAAAAAATGGGCATGAATCCGACCAAATTTACAGGGGTACTCTAAGTTTTGCATGGATCATTGTTCCATGCATTTCAGACTCTTACCCTAGGGGGTTTTCCCCATTTTAAACCAACCCAGATGCTTAGAAAATCGATCAAAGTTCTGAATTGGCCGGAAATTTAAAAGCGGGTCGCCGGAAAACCTGTCGAAAAAGTAACTCTAGAGGGAAGATTGCTCCCGAGTTAACCCACTCCCTTTTATACACCTTCACTTGTACTTTTACAAACAAGGTTGGTAAACTTTCACAAGAACCATTTTACTTACACATGATCACTTATACTTTTACAAACCATTTTACTTACACATGTTCACTTGTACTTTTAGAAAACGGATTGACACACTTTCACAAGAACCATTTTAAACCATTTTACTTGCACATGTCCACTTGTACTTTTAATAAACAACCCTTGGCAAACTTTCACAAGAACCATTTTACCAACTTTAACAAATACACATTCCAACACAACACATCAAAGTTCTGAATTGGTCGGAAATTTAAAAGCGAGTCACCGGAAAACCTGTCGAAAAAGTAACTCGGGAGGGAAGATTGATCTCGAGTTAACCCACTCCCTTTTATACACCTTCACTTGTACTTTTACAAACCGGGTTGGTAAACTTTCACAAGAACCATTTTACTTACACATGATCACTTATACTTTTACAAACCATTTTACTTACACATGTTCACTTGTACTTTTACGAAAAAGGATTGACACACTTTCACAAGAACCATTTTAAACCATTTTACTTGCACATGTCCACTTTTACTTTTAATAAACACATGTCCACTTGTACTTTTAATAAACAAATTGGCAAACTTTCACAAGACCATTTTACCAACTTTAACAAATACACATTCCAACACAACACATCAATTACAAAGCACCTCAAGTTAATCCTTTATGACCTCATTCTTTATTATACCTGCCCGCATGGTATATAGCTTTGAGTTAAGTTTGACCTTCTATTAGTTCATGGTTGACCATAAAATATATATCCCTTTATCCAAAGTTTTAAAAAATAATTATTTATTTTAAATTTTAAATCTTATTTATGTGATATCTTATTGGCCAAAAACTTTGAAGTCTTATTGTTGTCTTCACTTCCCCCAATGTAATTGTAATAAATATTTCTTGTTTTTTTATATATATTGTCAAAAGTTGGGGGCCCATCTTGCTAAATAAATAACCCTTTCTTTTTTGGCATGCATTTTTTTTCTGTTGTTCTCATTTAATGGGTACCTTTTTCCTAGGCACATTTAAATAAAATAAAATAATATTTTGTAGGTAGGATTCAAATGGATGAAAATTGTACTTTTTCTTTCACAATTATTTAAGTGTTAAAGTTAAAATAAAATAATATAATATTTTGTACAATTCAAAGTTGATGGCATTTGTATTTTTTTTTCACAATTTTTTTAAGGGTTAAACTTAAATATAAGTTTTATTTTTATATTACAAATTTTGAGTGTTAACCTTAAATATAAGTTTGAGCGTTTTACAATGTATAA
>JASDQU010737088.1:88934-110639 GCA_032191745.1 Picea mariana | reverse complement strand
CTTTCTCTAATAATAATAATAATACTAATAATAATGATAATAATCTATTTTTAATAATAATACTAATAATAATGATAATATTCTATTTTTAAGGTCATGACTTGGTTAGGTACCTAGTTGATGTATGAGGGCCCCTTGTCTGTGGGACAATGGATAACTTGATGAAAACATTGTTTTATCCATTATTCAATAAAATCCTTAAACTAGGATATTAATTATAAAATATTACTTGTCTAAATTATTTAATATATCATTAATCGTTTCTATGCTCTTTATTTTTTCTTTCACCACCCTCTTCATAGTATCTCTCATTGCCCGTTTTGAGTTGATTTTATCTTTAAAAATGTTTCTTTTTCTATGTATGCTTAAGATAGAAGGGAGAGAATATTTTGAGTTGATTGTATCATTGAAAAGTCTCCTTTAGGTACATGTATGTTTAAGATCAAATGGGGAGAAGATTGAAGAACCAAGCATGGTCACCTCCTTTTCCATGACTCTCTCCTCAACCTTAATGCATTTGAGTTCTCCCACTATGTTGTGAATAACTGAAGGGTGATGAGTACAAAATATTGTCTTGTGGGATTTAATACATTAAAAAATGTCATATAGATATTCTTAATGACCCCTTACTCTCTTAACATTATTTTTGACTGATGAACTAATGCAGAGGGGCTAGGGCCCCCGGTGCACCATAATCACACAATAGAAATTCCATATACTCTACAATAATATAGAAACACACCTACACCATTAAAAATACATAGGATTGGAGAACACACAACATCTTAACACACACACCACAATGAATTTAAGTGGAAACCTTGAAGGGAAAAAAACTATCTAATAGATCAATATATATATCTTACTATTAGATTCTTCAAAATATTTATGACCAAGCACTCAACCCTCTTATACATTAGAATTTTGATGGGTTTCTAAGATGAAGCCCATGACAACCTTCTTTGTTTCCTTTTCTTTGTAGTTCTCTCCTTCCTCATTCTCATTCACTTGCTTTTATTCCTCTCATGATGTAACTACCTTCTTTGTTGTTTGGCCTTTCAAATTCTTGGTAGCTCTACCTTCTGTTAGCACTAGGAGTCACCTTCTGATTGCAAGGAAGGTAAGCCCAGTACCCATCAGATGATATGTGAAAGTATGAGTGTTTTTTGAATGGTCAAATAGAAAATCTCGAAATGATAATATCCTCACTCAGAAACAGGGCTAACATGTAATAGCAAATAAGGTCTCGACTAATTTCAACCAGTAGTTTGGGAGTAAATGTGGATAGAAAGAAGACTTGAATGAGAGGAATGTAAGAGCTACTGCAAACATCAGGTCCACAAAAGCCTAAGGAAGAAAGTTTCTTAAAACAAGATCTTCTTGAAATTAGAAACTAAGGAGCTAAATAAACACCATGAAAATAAAATGATCAAACATCCATCATATCATTACCACAATCATCCATATGAAGCATTCAAATATGAACATTTAGCATTAGAAGCAAATGGTCTGAAATAGGAGCTGATTTCTATTAGTCAAAAAGTCTTAAGTCCAGTACATACTAGATCACAGTCACTTTATCAAAAATATTACCTGATCCAAAAATGAAGGTATTACTGATCAATTGCAAGTTAGCTTAATGTATTTTATGCACCGGATCGTTAAGAATGCGAAATACATAAAGCTTATTATCTTGTTTGCAGAATATCAAATGTGACTTTTACTTGATGCTTAATAATGAATAAAGAGATCAGCCATTAATATTCATGCTGCAAATGAAGAGAATAGAACAACAAAACAGAAAGAGAAAAAGAGACAAGAGGTTGATAACAGAGTTCACCAATCATTGGCTACGTCTCCGGGCCCACTTCCAAGTGGAGGACCTCTTTATTGCTCTTTAAAATGCTCAAAGTTTTCTTAAAATGCTCTTTGCTGTTACATTACATGCTTCATGTCTGCTATGCAATACCTCCTTGCTCAGATTCATGCATGCACCATCAAACTCTTCTAAAAAACATGAGAAAAATGCCTCTCAAAACATGAGAAAATGCCAAAATTTACAACCCCCCCCTTCAAAACCCTGCATCAAAAAGTCTCCCACAAGCTTCAAAAATCCTGGTTTATATAGATTTTGAGCCTCAGATGAGGAATCCCAACTTCCCTCAAGATCTGGCCTCTTTTTGGGATCAAATCCCCCTTCAAATGGCCCAAAATCCTCAAAAAATCCATTTTCTGGGCTAAATATCAGTCAGAATTAATTAAAATTACATAAACAGGCTTAAAAACCCACTTTTTAACTTTATGATAAGGTTAAGCCCCCAAAGGATGGGCGCACGCCCCCAAACAGGGTCACATTACACCATAAAACCATGGGCTGGGGCTTAGCCCCAGCCCCCTTCCGCCCACATAGTCATGTATTACAATTTAAATAAAATTAAATGCATATCATTTAACAAAAGACATGTGGGGCGCGTTGGTGTTAGTGCTCTCCTTAAGGCGCTTGGCTTTGTGGGTGCTCTTGGGTTAAAAAACCATGGACCCCCAAACATTTTTAACACTTGCCATTCGACCCTGACTGGGTGCCACATGGCAGTCCATGTCTGGGCCACATGGCACTTCTTCATTTGCCAGCAAAGTGCCACATGTCAACCTTTGAGTGGATCTGCCATCCACATCTGTCTAGTCAACTGCTGCCACATGTCACACTGCCATTGGTCCAAGTCTGCATCATGAGGTGTCAATGGTGATGTCATGTTGTCGTCACGCTGACGTCAGCATTGACTTTTTGCCAGTCCTTTGACTTTTTAGCTATTTGAGAAAACGATCAGAGTACGATAACTCTCGCATACAATGTTTGTTTGAGAAAGTAAATATACTGCCAGAATCAGTGTGGCAAGACGGTCACAATGGAATTGGTTTCATCCAATTCTGAGAAATTTGATTTTTGAGCATTTTCTGAGCCCGGGGAGCCTCCTAGATCATTCCTCCCCACTTTGGAAGCTTTTGGACCACCAAAAGTTTGCTTTTACTTAGGTAAGAAGTGAGGGTACTGCCTCCCCACTTTGTCGTGTATCATCCATCCTCTCTGCTGGGATAATGATCACCTGACTAATCACAACAAACATGAAAACTGAGATAGCATTGTTTATCAAAGTAATCATTTCATTTATCACACAATCATCTACATTCTTTGTCGCACTTTGCAGCCATACATCACTGAACAACAACAAACTAATCAACAATACTAAGTATGCAAATGAAAATGACAAAACATGCTTCTCCTTTTGAACAGGAACAGTAATCAAATTATGCAGTTGAACCTCATGCTGTACCTCTGGTGACACTTCATGACTATTTGAAACATATGGAATCATCTCATGTTTAGCATCACTAACTTCATGTTTTTTTACAAACATAAGTGTTAAACTTTTGCTTGCATTTACCATTCTTTTTAACTGCCCTATAGCTTCAAAAGACCTGTCAGTTTTCATGCGATGAGCACGAACAATGTACTCCTTCCCATCTTTCTTGAAGCAATATTTATTCTCCTCCCTGTAGAATATGGCTTTTCTATCATAAAGGTATGGGCTTCCCAAGACAATCCCACATATGTCCAGTGGCACTATATCAAGCTCTACTTCATCAACGTAATTAGAAGTGATTGCAAACTTGATTTTACATTGCTTGGTTACTTGTAAATTGTTATCACCACATATCCATCCCAATGGATATGGTTTAGGATGTGACTTAGTTTCAAGTCCCAAGTTATTCACAACATCTTCAATGATTAGATTGGCTTGTGATCCACTGTCTACGAGAGTATCAACTTTAACATTATGTGTTATAACCCTTATGTGGAAAAGTTCACTCCTTTTACACTCATCATTTACATCAATCGAACTAGAAGAGCTAGAACTTGCAACAAAATTTATACCTTGGATTCCCATAGCTACAACCTGTGTCTCATCACCAGAATCTGATCCAAGATCCACTTGAACTGTCACAACTGTGGTATTCCTCCTTCCGTGGTTGGCATACTTCTTTGGCTTCAAGTCAGGATGTAAGATCCAACAATGATCTTCATCATGGCCTACTTTCTTGCAATGCTTGCAAGTAGGCTTCTCCTTTCTTGTTGTGGTAGTATTCTTCTCTTTCCTTTTCCCTGCATCCTTTCTTTGCCAATTATTTGTAGAAAGACTATCACCAACATTCCCTTTACTGGTTTCAATGTGAATGGCTTGTACACATACTTCATCAAAGTTAGAAGGATTTAGCATAAGAATAGTGTGCTTAAGATAAGAATGTAAACCACCGATATATTTTAGGAGTGTCTCTTGTGTATATAAAGGAATACCCAAATTCAAATCTTTCTTATGAAATGTTTGAGTATATTCTTGTACACTTTGACCTTTTGATTGCGTTAAACATTGCCAATTCATCATTTCTTGTTGCATGTAAGCTAAAGGGTAAAACTGTTGTTTTAATGCAATAACAAAATCATTACAGGAAGAGATTGTTTTACCACTTTTCTTAGGATCATCTCTAGTTCTTCTTTCCCACCATATGAGAGCTGTGTCTCCCAATTTGAGACTTGCTAGTTGGATCTTAGTTTCATCATCAACAATATTTTGTATCCTGCAATAGACTTCTAATTGTCTCACCCAATTATCTAGATTTTTTGCATCTAATTCACCATCATAAGTGGGTAATTGAAACTTTACATCTAACTTTAATAACGACATATAAGAAGAATGATGAGTTTTTTTCTTATCTTTGGAGGAATGTACACTTGCTTCATTATTAGATGATGAGGATGAAGGAGAAGAAGGTTCTGAAGGTCCACCACCCCCAACTCCTCCTTATGCTCTTACCGAAGATTCACCTTCTTCAACTTTTGGATTCCTTCGCTGACCTCTTTCATGGTAAAGCTCCTCTACCATGGCTTGCATCAATTTAAAGGTCTCGAAGAAATCATCTTCAGATTTGAAGGGACCCAATTTCCGTGGCGAAGACATTTCTTGCTTATGCCGTTGCCTTTGAATCTCTGTGTCAAGAGCCTCAAGTTGGCCTTCTCCTTGCTTGAGTTTTTCTCTCGTGAGCATCCAATGCTTGCAATTCCTGTCAAACCTTCAAAACCAAATGCTCTGATACCTTAAACTTGATCCAAAAATGAAGGTATTACTGATCAATTGCAAGTTAGCTTAATGTATTTTATGCACCAGATAGTTAAGAATGCGAAATACATAAAGCTTATTATCTTGTTTGCGGAATATCAAATGTGACTTTTACTTTATGCTTAATAATGAATAAAGAGATCAGCCATTAATATTCATGCTACAAATGAAGAGAATAGAACAACAAAATAGAAAGAGAAAAAGAGACAAGAGGTTGATAATGGAGTTCACCAATCGTTGGCTACGTCTCCGGGCTCGCTTCCAAGTGGAGGACCTCTTTATTGCTCTTTAAAATGCTCAAAGTTCTCTTACAATGCTCTTTGCTCTTACATTACATGCTTCATGTCTACTGTGCAAGACCTCCTTGCTCAGATTCATGCATGCACCATCAAACTCTTCTCCAAAACATGAGAAAAACGCCTCTCAAAACATGAGAAAAGGCCAAAATTTACAAACTGCCCCTTCAAAACACTGCATCAAAAAGTCCCCTACAAGCTTCAAAAATCCTGGTTTATATAGATTTTGAGGCTCAGATGAGGAATCCCAACTTCCCTCAAGATCTGGCCTTGCTCTACCATCCAAACCCCTTAAAGAAATTTATCTATCTATTTATAACAAGAAAGGGAGGCAACAACTGGAGGTACGAGCTGRCCTCTTTTCCTTAAAAATCTCAAAATATTTATTTATTTTAACAACTAAGGTAACAACCTATGCTATAAAATAGGGAAATGTTGGTGACTAAACCCAATCATGCTTCTAACTGCTTTGATCCTCTTTTGCTGCTCAGCTCCTGTTTTKCCATGTGTCCCTCTGAGCTTATAGTTGTCCTCTGCATGCCAACTGCTACTTCTGTCATTTATTCCATCATTAGCTTATCCAAAACTGTTGGCTTAGTCTTCCTAGATCCTTGGTGTTTGTTGGCTATTCCCTTAGGTAGCAACTCTGTGTAGCRCCCCCTGAAATGGAACAAGGAGAGAAGGTAGCGCCTGTAGGTAGCGCCAGTGTGCTTCATATCTGCGACAACATTTGTCCACTGTTGCAATATTGAGTAGCGCTTGTGTGTGAACTTGCTCTCTGTAAAATATTATGCAACACCTATATGCTAATTCTGCGTTCTGTAAAATATTACGCAGCACCACCTACGTTGCGTTTGCATAAGGGTTTGTGTAGCTATGCCAAAAATGTAGTTTCTTTGACTCCTGAACGTGTGCAAAGTTGTTTGTGTCCTTCCATGATGAAAAGATCATTTTACTTAGGTGCCTTTGCCACTGAGTGAAGCTAGCACTTAGCAAAAAATTCAAAATTCATATAGCTAAACACATAGAAGCTTGTATAAGTGGAAAAACTGGTATGTGCATATCAGTTAACCTCCCCAAGAAGGAACAACTCTTCAAAAATGGGGTTTACCACTACCAGCTACTTTGTCATTTTAACACTTAGCCTCACACTCTTTCTGGTGGAAAGAGTATCTCCAATTAACTCAATAGACTTCTTCTTCTTATCCTTGGTAGGATTCTTCAGTAAAGTTGTGCTCTCCTTAGTTACTGGTTTGTCATCTTCAATGGAAGCCTCAACCAACACCTGTAAATATTTTTGGGTTACCTCATCTTGGAAATGCTTCAGTTCTACCTTTAGCTTCCTGTTCTGAGCCGAGAAACCCTTGTTCTACCTGTAGAGGTTTTGGAGCTGCCTATGAAGGGGTTGAACCCTTCTTGCTGCAAATGTTGCTAAGTCAAGAGTATCACTGTAGCCCTCTATAAGCTCTGTCATCTTGGCTCTCTCAGATATGGTTTCCCTTTTCAATTGGGCCACTTCCTTTCTTTATTCCTTAAGCTATCTTATGAGTCTCTTGAAGGTCTGATCACCAAGGGGGTTGGGAACATGCACAGTCTTAGCAGGCTTCTTCTCGTCCTTTTCTTCCATCTGTACCAGAGTTTCCTTGCATGTTTCATCTGCCTTCTCAAAACCTTTTCCTTTATGCTTATTCTCTTGCACAACAACCTTTTATTTATTCTTCATAGGTTTTTTACAATCCTTCACAGGAATTTCATCTTTCCTCTCCAAAGGTATTTTGGTACCTTTTCCCTTGATTTTCTGTATAGGGGTTTCTTGATTCTCTTCTACATATTTTTCAATGTCTTTCCCTTTCTTCTTATGTATAGGGGTTTCTGGTAAAGGCTGTCCTTTGAAATCCCCCTAAGGGATTGATGACCTAGTGAAAGGTCTTTTACCCTTGATTTAAACTGCTGGAGGGGGAGAGGGAAAGAGAAGCTTCTTCCCTTTTTTAGATGTCACCTTGGTAGAAGATGGAACTTATTCTAACCCTGGTGGAGGTGGTGGTGAGAAATCTCTATGTGGAGAAGGACATACTTCCTCCTCAGCTTCCCTGACCTGCTTATTGATATCTGAAACAGGGGCTCTGCCCTTTCTCTTCTTGCTGATCCCTGCTTTAGTACTGGTAGGTGATGAAGAGCTTGCAATCTGTGATTGGGGGGTAGGTGTTGGGTCCATCTTGAAGTGAGAAGTAACCAAAAAATTCTCCCAGGAGATCTCTTTCTTTCCCAACTCTTCAGAGACAAGCATCCTGATAAGTCCATAGTGGAAAAGACTAGAGTCCACATCCTTAAATTTGGCTTGCACCCTATCTGTCATTTTACCTATACTTTTCAGCAGGTAATATGGAACATTCATCTGAACCTTACCAATAAAATGCAACAACAACCTTATGTGGTAATGATACAGGGTGTTAAATGTCCCTTCACAACTAAAATATCTTTGTATGATTTTCAACATTCTGTCAAACTGGTCAATCAATTGATTCCTTGGCACACTCTTAGATAAATCATTGGCTTGGTATTCAGGCTTGAAGAGATCTTTAACGAAGGGTGAACTCAATACCATGGCCTTGAACCAATTTTTTTCTGAAATGGGGATCCCTGTTACAACTGAGATGGAGGCTTCAGTTACCTCAAATTCCAAATCTCCAACTCTGGTTTTCTTGCCATCAAAATTTAGTGCAAATTGTTTTGCTACTTCTGGGTGGCCTCTCTGCATGTTCTGGCAGAAAGAGAGGCATCCTGCTCTTCGAAACATTTCCCTTGCCATGGGTTCTGTGTCAAAAAGGCGCATGGCCACAGGTTCTGTTCAAACTATCTTGCCACCTTTGTGTGCTTTCTTCGACTGAGGGGTCTCCATGACTCAAAAAGAGGGTTCTTAGGAGGATGTAAGGGATGCTATTGACCAAAAAACTTCAATTCAAGTTTCAAATGCACAAGGATGGCCATCCAAATTAATAGTGTTTATAAAATGAGCTTGGCTATGAGAAATGGACCTTCAGGCTTATACAGGTTTTCAGAGTGTAGACTGGGAGGAGGTAATCCTGAAATGACTCTTCGTACAGGATGAAAAGAAGCAAAGAATAATCATAGAGGTTTGAGGAGTGCCTCTGCGTAGCGCAACGCATACACAGAGGATAGGATATTGTAGGCGTGCGACTCTCAAAAGCTATGACAAACAAACATAATCAGACTATGGATACAAGCGATCATGTTTATAGGTATGCAAATATGGCTCCCTTACTACCCTGCAAGATTAACAAACCGAAACCCGAGCACAAATCTCCTATGAAAATTAATATGCGAAAAAGGTTGCACAAGATACCTATGAAGTCAACATCTTTTGAGCTCCTCAGCGCGATCTTAGGATGATATTGGGGAAACTTCGTCCCTTAAATCTCTCACATCATCGGATTATGCGATCTTCTGATCCAAACTGACAAACTTACACAACACATTACTGCTTAACTTTTCAAATTTAGAAACCGTTACCAAGGATCATAAATGCAAGATCTTTTGAAAGCATTTCAACCGACTTCTGGCACTGAAAACAAGGGTTATGGTATCAGTCGTGGCAATCATGACTTGGAGTGGATGAATGTTAAACGTGACAGGCGCTACAAAAATGCCTGTTGAGTGGGCAACACTTTCCAAATCAAAAAAATGATTGGACAGGTGAGTGGGGATGACGAGGTATGCATGCAAGGTCATGAGTGAGGAGAGAGGTGTGTCACATCAACCTGGTCATGGGAGGTATCAACCTAGGGATGAATCACGAGAGGGGACATAAAGACTAGACCATGAGCTTAAAAGGGTTTAAGGACCAAAAATTGAAATGTGGATCAAAACATGAGCTATGACTCAAAGGTTTAGTCATCATAAGGGGTCCTATCATAAATAACATATAAGGGATGAGAAAATTATTTTAAAAAGAAAATAAGAATCTAAGGTTTTTTTTTTTTTAACAAAACAAACTAAGAGACCCAAGGCGACTTAGTGTGATAACATTGGCTCCACAAGGGATGGCATGCCCCCTGCGGGCTGCCAAGAATGAGTAGATCCAGTGCATTATCCTAGGTCTATGGGGTCAGTTATTGGAACACAAAAATAAAAGAAAATTATATTTACAATGACGTAAAGAGCCACTCTAGGCTCAAGCAAAGTACTTTTTCAGGAAATGCCCATTTACAGGGCCACCAAACACCTCTTCATTCTCCATATTCTGGAACTTGAAAGTGTTATTGGGGAATACCTCAGATATTTTGAAAGGACCGATCCATAATGCTTCAAATTTACTGTGCTCGCCTTTATATTGCCTCGGTGCATCCCACTTGAGCACCAGATCACTCAATTTGAAATCCTCTTTTTTCACCTTCTTGTTGAATGCCTGCTTGATCTTCAGTTGATGATCATATGCTTTGTCTACCAGCTGCTCCCGGGTCTACTGCACTTCAACTAGCTGCCGAATCCTCCTGATCATATCATACGGCTCCCCTTGATAATCTTGGAAGAATTTTGCCACAAGCAAGGCGAGTTGAGAAGGGAAAATGGCCTCAACTCCATATACCAACTGGAAAGGAGAAAGGCCCAAGGACCTCTTTGTTTTCAGTCTGTCATCCCACAAAGCAAACTTGAGTTTTGAATCCCATGCCTTTTTGTTGTCCTCCAACAATTTTTTAACGATCTTTATAAGGCTTTTGTTTGAGGATTCTGCGAGCCCATTTCCCTGTGGGTAATAAGGGGTTGAATGAATCAATGTGATCCCATATTGTTCATAGAATTGAATCAATGGATCAGCCTTGAAAGATGCAACATTGTCAGTAAAAATTCTATTTGGAAAACCAAACCTCGCCATAATGTCTTCAAGGAAACCAATGATCACCTTGTGGGAAGCATTCTTGGTAGGGATAGCCTCTATCCACTTAGTGAAATAGTCTGTGGCAGTCAAGATCCATCTATGTTGGCCACTGGAAGCGGGATGAATTTCCCCAATAAAATCTAAGCCCCATTGTTGAAAAGGTCCTAAAACTGCTACGAGCTTTAATGACAAAGACTTAAGATGCTGCTTTCCAGAAATTTTTTGACATTTAACACATGCTTTGATCTTAGCACAAACATCTTTGAATAGACTAGGCCAAAAATACCCATCTCTGAGAATATTGTAGGAAGTAGTCCTCCAAAAATGATGCCCCCCACACAAACTATCATGAAAATCAAACTCAATCTTTTGGGCCTCTTGCAGGTCTAGGCATCTCAACAACACTCCCAATGGATCCTTCCAATATAAAATTTGATCAACCAAGAAATACTTTATTGATTTGAGTTTTAATGCTCTCCCCTTGTTCTTTTCCATACCACTTGGAGGTAGTAAATTCTGCAAGAAAAATATAATATCCCTGTACCAACTGCAATTTGCCAATGCTGGGATGATTTGAGCACCTCTGTTGTTTAATTCAGTCTGCTGCTTTTCTAAACATGAACCAATGAAATTTACTCCCAACGCTGAGCAATTTGATTCAGCCAAGAGTTGGGCTAAACCTTGGCCCTTGACCAATTTGGTAGGCCTGATTTCTAAATCAAATTCAAGGATCTTAGCAATCCATTTGCTGCGTTTTCCGTCATGATCATGCTGAATCATAATTTCTTTTACAACAACTGATGGAACATAAGCAATAAATTTTGAATGCAGCACATAAACTCTGAAGGACTTAAGAGATTTAACCAGTGCATAGGCTTGCTTATCCATAATGTCATATTTTAATTCTATGTCTCTCAAAGCCCGGCTAAAAAAGGCAATGGGTTTCTCTAAGCCTTCAGAGTTCTTCTGCAACAACACCGCTGCTACTGTATCAAAAGAGGCAAACGAAAAAATAAGAAAGTCCTTGGAGTAGTCTGGGCTGACTAGGACTGGGGCTTCCGTCAAATCTTTCTTTATTTGATCAAAAGAACTACGTGCCTCAATAGTCCACTTAATTTCATTATCTTTCCGCAGCATGGCTGTGATATACTTAAGCAGCTCAACAAAATTTGACACAAACCTTCTCAAGAAATTAACCTTTCCTAGAAAAGATTGAACCTCCTTTTTAGATCTAGGCAGTGATAAGGTCAGTATGTCTTCAACCTTGCTAGAATCAATCCTCACACCTTCATATGACACAATATGCCCCAATAATTTTCCTTTTTTCATGGCGAACACCGACTTTTTAGGATTCAAAGAGAGGCCAAATTTTCTGCATTTTAAGAAAACCTTTCTTAAGTGATTATAGTGCTCTTCATCAGATTGAGAGAACACGGTTATGTCATATAAGTATATAACAACAAACTTGTCCTTCTCTCCAATAAATGCTATGTCCATAGCTCGCTGAAAGGTTGCCTCTGCGTTTATCAAACCAAAGGGCATCTTGGCATACATAAATGTACCCCAAGGAGTGGTAAAAGCCGTCTTCTCTCTATCTTCTGGCAAAACATAAATCTGGTTGTACCCAAAAAAACCATCAACCATAGACATCCGGGCTGCACTTGTCACCCTCTGTAATATATGCTCCATCTTGGGCAAAGGGTAATTATCCTTTTTAGAGCTTCTGTTCAGATTTTGGAAATCGACACAAAGTCTAATTTCTCCATTCTTTTTTCTCACGGGGACCAAATTAGCCACCCATTCAGAATATCTCAAAGGAACAATAATTTTTGCATCTAAAAGCTTCTTCAACTCCTTCTCCATGACATGCAATAACATAGGATTGATTTGCCTCAACTTTTGCCTGAAGGGCTTAGTCTCCTCTTTTAATGGAATCTTGTGCTCTATAATGTTTGTGTCATAAGTTTGAAGATCTTCGTAAGTCCATGCGAATACATCAACAAACTCCTTAAACAATTTGACATATTCTACTCTCTGCTCTCTTGATAGGCTACTTGACAACTTGACATATTTGGGATCCTTTTCTGTCCCCAAATTGCACTCAGTTATATCAACATCGTCAGTAGACATTTTCCCTTTCCTTGCCACATCATTTTCATCAAATAATTTTTCCAAAGGAACTAGTCCTTTTGGAATATGGTTGCTAGGTAGTTGCACGATATGATGATTAGCAATTCTATTAAGGAAAACATCAGCATGTGGAGTAATTTAAGAATCAGGATCCTGATCAATGTGTAATGTAGCAAATTCGTCAATAGACTCGAGAAATTTTTTAAGTTCTAAATAATCTTCAAACACCTTCCAATATTTGATATTGTCTGGTATAGAAGGCCTGTATTTGACCTCTACATCATACTTGAGTTTTGGTGGTATAGGTATCCCGAAATTGCTTGCTGATACGGCCAAAGAATCAACCACAAAATTCTCTTCTCGTGGAATAAAAGAGATTTCATACTCAGAGAAAAAATTCTCTACTAGGTCCCATACTTCATTTCTATAAGATCTAAGCCTAGGGTGCTTAGTTTGGAAAATATTTTTAGTCCGATGGACTATCAATTCAACATCTCCAAATACTGATAGCTTTTTAATTCCCATATCCTTTGCAGCTCTCAAGCCCAAGACAAAAGCTTCATACTCTGCCACGTTGTTGGTAGTTTCAAATTCTAGTTTGTATGACAAAGGTATCATCTCTTGAGTTGGTGAGATAAACAACACTCCAACATCGACACCTTCCTTAGAAGAGGCTCCATCAAAGAAAATCTTCCAAACATAAATAGTTAGAGGAGGTTCTTCGGATAAGGAAACTGATTTTTTTCTTATTTCAAGAGGGGATTCAAGAGCATTAGTGAGCTGCAAAATGCTGGACCCCAAATCGGTATCAAGAGAAAAAACAGGATGATTAGCAGAGTTTGCTTCATCACTAATAATGTAAGCCAGCTGGGCTTCTCTGTAAAGTCTTCTATGTTCCCCACCAAACACCGAGATAGTTGCATATGAGAGATCCATCTACAAGGTTCCTCCAAGTCTTTTTATGCAAGACCTTGGCAAGAGCATGCCAAACTTAGGAGGAACATCGACCACCACAACATCCATAAGTATACTTTTCATGGGTAGCTGAAATAGAGTCACAACCATGTATTTAATGACCCCCAAATATTTTACTTTCCTAGAGTCGAAAGAATATAAGTCATGATAGGTTTTGGTGATTTCCAGTCCAAGTTCATCCATAACAKATTTTGGCATAAGATTATGGGAGGCCCCTGAATCCAAAAGACAGTTATGCAACACCTTGTCATGAACATTGAGAGAAGTATAGAAGGGAGGGGATGAATCATCTCTRTCTTCTATCAAAGGGCCTAAAATCACAACTGGTTTTTCATCTTGCAGATTTATTGAATCAGTGGAATTAGGAGAAACATCGCGTTGTAACATTTTGGTCAGATATTTTTTAAATTCTTCATTTTTTATCAATTCCAAAAATGGTACAGGGATCTTAATTTTTTGGATCTCACTCTCAAAATTGAAAGAGGGGGAAGGCTTCAAAATCTCTTTGGTTTCAGGAGGAGGGTTTTGAGAATCTTTTTCCTTGCTGCTCACTGTCACAGTCTTGGAAGAATCTTCTTTCTGAACAGGCTGATCAAGAGCAACCATTTTTTCTTCATTCCTGTTAGATCTCAGATTATATCTACTAGTATTTTCCTTCATTTTTTCTCCCTTGCTTAACTCATTGATTTGAAAATCCATTAAAGATTGCTCATAAGAGGATTGAGTCAAGTGTGGGAATGGGGATGAATCACCTAAACAATGGATCTCAGGATCAACCTCTACCTCCTCTTCTTCTTCATCAACAACCAGATTATTCTGAAAAGGAGCTTGAATCCTCTGATCATCTATCTCTCTATTTCTGGGATCTCTAGGAAGGATTTGGGGAGCATTGTTGGGTCTCCTGAAATTACCTCTATTTTCAGTGTTCTGTTCATTTCTATATGATTGTCTTCCTTCCGATTTTAACTTCTCAATCTCAGTAGAAAGGGATTTTACTAATTTGGTCAACTCATCTACCTGTGAATGAACAACAGGAGGGTCAGAAGTGGAAGCTTTAGCCTTGTTTTTCCTCCTATCTCTGTTAGATTTTTCCCTGAGATTATCTGAGGCGATTATGTTGGATTCAACCTCTAAGGCAACATCTTGCATATGAACTAAAGAAGGTGACCTTCTTTCTCTCAATAGAAGGCAGAACTCGAAGTCAAACACACTTGCATAAGTGATTTTTGCCATGGTTTCCRTGGGTTTGATTTCATCAAGGATCTTCTTGTACATTTTGTTAAATCTTTTTGAAAAGTCAGAGATAGACTCTCCTTCTTTCCTTTTCAAAGATCCAAATTCAGTAATATAGTACAAAAAATCCTTTTTGTCACCCTAGTGCCTCAAGAAAGCTTCATCCAATGCCTCAATACCARTGATGGATATAGGGGCCAGACCCCTAAACCACTTCCTAKCCTCCYTAAAAAGGATTTGGATGAAAAYCCTCATCCAAACATCTTCATTTTCAATATTTTGGTTATTTTCATAACTATAGAAAGAAACAAGATGTTCCTCAGCTGTTATATCTTTTTCTCCAGTAAACTTGGGCATGTATTTCAAATAATCTCCAGGGGGAAGAGCATTCATTGGCTGAGGCAAGACTAGAGGAGAATATCTTGTAGCCATTATGGCATCCATCCTATTTGCAGGGGGATTAACAATTGCCATTTGATTTTGGATTCCAGGTGAACAAGCAGGAGAAGGAGACCGAGGTATGTGCAGATTAGGAGAAGGAGAAAAGGATAAAGGGGAGATTTCAGTCTTCACAATAGCAGGTGGAGTCTTGGAAGAGGATGGTAAGGTCTGAGAAGGAGATGAAGTTCCTACTTCTTTGGCAAAATTTTTTTTAATAGAGAGAGGTGTAGAAAAACCTAACGTAGGGAAATCTTCAAAACTATCAAGACTGAAACACTTCTCAATATCAGGAGAGGAGAATATATCAATGTTTTCTTCTTTTAATTCAGTTTCAAAGGTAGAGTGTTCAACAGGAAACTCTTCAAAATCTAACTTTTTAGATACTTCAGCAAAAGATAAAGGAAGCTTACTTGATAAAACAACTGGAGTATCAAGAGTGGAATCAGGCAACCAATTGGAAGCACTTGTGGTAGCAATAGAAATTTTTTTTTAGAAGCTTTTCCCTTCTTGATTATCTTCTTTGGGTCAGCCTTAGGTGGAACCAAAGGTAACTGTGGATTTGATCTTGTATGTCTGCCTTTAGGCGCCAGAGCTGAATCAATGGAGTCTCCAGGTGCAAGATGCAATCTTCAAAATACTAAGTCCCAATGCACCTTGAAAGCTAGTAAGCATTGCCGTTCTATCCCAGGGAAAAGTCTTCAAATCGTTCCCCGACAACGGTGCCAAAAACGTTAACACTAGGAGTCACCTTCTGATTTCATGGAAGGTAAGCCCAGTACCCATCAGATGATATGTGAAAATATGAATGTTTTTTGAAAGGTCGAATGGAAAAACTCGAAATGATAATATCCTCACTCAGAAACAGGACTAACATGTAATAGCAAATAAGGTCTCGACTAATTTCAACCAGTAGTTTGGGAGTAAATGTGGATAGAAAAAATACTTGAATGAAAGGAATGTAAGAGCTACTGCAAACATCAGGTCCACAAAATCCTAAGGAAGAAAGTTTCTTAAAACAAGATCTTCTTGAAATTAGAAACTAAGGAGATAAATAAACACCATGACAATAAAACGATCAAACACCCATCATATCATTACCACAGTCATCCATATGAAGCATTCAAATATGAACATTTAGCATTAGAAGCAAATGGTCTGAAATAGGAGCTGATTTCTATTAGTCAAAAAGTCTTAAGTCTAGTACATACTAGATCGCAGTCACTTTATAAAAAATATTACTGTTTCTTGGGAGCCTTGCTCTACCATCCAAACCCCTTAAAGCAATTTATCTATCTATTTATAACAAGAAAAGGAGGCAACATCTGGAGGTACGAGTTGACCTTTTTTTCTTAAAAATCTCAAAATATTTATTTATTCTAACAACTAAGGTAACAACCTATGCTATAAAATAGGGAGTGTTGGTGACTAAACCCAATCATGCTTCTAACTGCTTTGATCCTCTTTTGCTGCTCAACTCCTGTTAGTCTTCCTAGATCCCTGGTGTTTGCTGGCTACTCCCTTAGGTAGCAACTCTGTGTAGCGCCCCCTGAAATGGAACAAGGAGAGAAGGTAGCGCTTGTAGGTAGTGCCACTGTGTTGCATATCTGTGCCAACATTTGTCCTCTGTTGCAATATTGAGTAGCGCCTATGTGTGAACCTTGTCTCTGTAAAATATTATGCAACACCTGTGGGTAGCGCCTATATGCAAATTCTGCATTTTGTAAAATATTACGCAGTGCTACCTACGCTGCGTCTGCATAAGGGTTTGGGTAGCTATGCCAAAAATTCAACATATTTGACTCCTAAACGTGTGCAGAGTTGTTTTTGTCCTTCCATGATGACAAAATCATTTTACTTAGGTGCCTTTACCACTCAGTGAAGTTAGCACTTAGCAAAAAATTCAAAATTCATATAGCTAAACACATAGAACCCTGTATAAGTGGCAAAACTGGTATGTGTACATAAGTTAACCTTCCCAAGAAGGAACAACTCTTCAAAAATGGGGTTTGCCACTACCAGCTACTTTGTCATTTTAACACTTAGCCTCACACTCTTTATGGTGGAAAGAGTATCTCCAATTAACTCAGTAGACTTCTTCTTCTTAGCCTTGGTAGGCTTCTTCAGTATAGTTGTGCTCTCCTTAGCTACTGGTTTGTCATCTTCAATGGAAACCTCAACCAACACCTGTAAATTCTTTTGGGTTACCTCATCTTGGGAATGCTTCAATTATTCCTTTAGCTTACTGTTATGAGTCTGGAAACCTCTGTTCTGCCTGTAGAGGTTCTGGAGCTGCCTATGAAGGGGTTGAACCCCAAATTTTGCTAAGTCAAGAGTATCACTGTAGCCCTCTATAAGCTTTGTCATCTTGGCTCTCTTAGATATGGTTTTCCTTTTCAATTGGGCCACTTCCTTTCTTGATTCCTTAAGCTATCTTATGAGTCTCTTGAAGGTCTGATCACCAAGGGGGTTGGGAACATGCGCAGTCTTAGTAGGCTTCTTCTCGTCCTTTTCTTCCATATGTACCAGAGTTTCCTTGTATGTTTCATCTTCCTTCTCAAAACCTTTTCCTTTATGATTATTCTCTTGCACAAAAACCTTTTATTTATTCTTCATAGGTTTTTTAAAATCCTTCATAGGAATTTCATGTTTCCTCTCCAAAGGTCTTTTGGTACCTTTACCCCTGATTTTATGTACAGGGGTTTCTTGATTCTCTTCTACATATTTTTCAATGCCTTTCCCTTTCTTCTTATGTATAGGGGTTTCTGGTAAAGGCTATCCTTTGAAATCCCCCTTAGGGATTGATGATCTAGTGAAAGGTCTTTTACCCTTGATTTCAACTGCTGGAGGTCGAAAGGGAAAGAGAAGCTTCTTCCCTTTTTTAGATGTCACCTTGGTAGAAGATGGAACTTCTTCTAACCCTGGTGGAGGTGGTGGTGAGAAATCTATGTGTGGAGAAGGACAGACTTCCTCCTCAGCTTCCATGACCTGCTTATTGATCTCTGAAACAGGGGCTCTACCCTTTCTCTTCTAGATGATCCCTGCTTTAGTATTGGTAGGTGATGAAGAGCCTGTAATCTATGATTGGGGGGTAGGTGTTAGGTCCAGCTTGAAGTGAGAAGTAACCAAAAAATTCTCCCAGGAAATCTCTTTCTTTCCCAACTCTTCAGAGACAATCATCCTGATAAGTCTAGAGTGGAAAAGACTAGAGTCCACATCCTTATATTTGGATTCCACCCTATCTGCCATTTTACCTATACTTCTCAGCAGGTAATATGGAACATTCATCTGAACCTTACCAATAAAATGCAACGCCAGCCTTATGTGGTAATGATACAGGGTGTTAAATGTTCCTTCACAACTAAAATATCTTTGTATGATTTTCAACATTCTGTCAAACTGGTCAATCAACTGATTCCTTGGCACACTCTTAGATAAATCATTGGCTTGGTATTCAGGCTTGAAGATATCTTTAACGAAGGGTGAACTCAATACCATGGCCTTGAACCAATTTTCATTTGAAATGGGGATCCCTGTTGCAGCTGAGATGGAGGCTTTAGTTACCTCAAATTCCAACTCTCCAACTCTGGTTTTCTTGCCATCAAAATTTAGTGCAAATTGTTTTGCTACTTCTGGGTGGCCTCTCTGCATGTTCTGGCAGAAAGAGAGGCATCCTGCTCTTCGAAACATTTCCCTTTCCATGGGTTCTATGTCAAAAAGGCGCATGTCCACAGGTTCTGTTCGAACTATCTTTCCACCTTTGTGTGCTTTCTTCGACTGAGGGGTCTCCATGACTCAGAAAGAGGGTTCTTAAGAGGCTGTAAGGGATGCTATTGAACAAAAAACTTCAATTCAAGTTTCAAATGCACAAGGATGGCCATCCAAATTAACAGTGCTTAGAAAATGAGCTTGGCTATGAGAAATGGACCTTCAGGCTTATACAGGTTTTTAGAGTGTAGACTGTGAGGAGGTAATCTCGAAATGACTCTTCGTAAAGGATGAAAAGAAGCAAAGAATAATCAGAGAGGTTTGAGCAACGCCTTTTCTTAGCGCAACGCATACACAAAGGATAGGATATTGCAGGCCTGTGAATTTAAAAGGATATGACAAACAACAATAATCAGACTATGGATACGAGCGATGATGTTTACAGGTATGAAAATATGGCTCCCTTACTACCCTGCAAGCTTAACAAATCGAAACCCGAGCACAAATCTCCTATGAAAATTAATATGTGAAGGAGGTTGCATAGGATACCTGTGAAGTCGACATCTGTTGAGCTCCTCAGCGCGATCTTAGGATGATATTGGGGAAACTTCGGCCCTGAAATCTCTCACAGCATCAGATTTAGTTGACATGCGATCTTCTGATCCGAACTGGCAAACTTACGCGACACATTACTGCTTAACTTTTCAAATTTAGAAACCGTTACCAAGGATCATAGATGCAAGATATTTTGAAAGCATTTCAACCAAATTCTGGCACTGAAAACAAGGGTTATGGTATTAGTCATGGCAATCATGACTTGGAGTGGATGAATGATAAACGTGACAGGCGCTACGGAACTGCCTGCTGAGTGGGCAACGCTTTGCAAATCAAAAAAATGTTTAAACAAGTGAGTGGGGATGATGAGGTATGCATGCGAGGTCATGAGTGAGGAGAGAGGTGTGTCACATCATCCTGGTCATGGGAGGTATCAACCTAGGGATGAATCATGAGAGGGGACATAAAGACTAGACCATGAGCTTAAAAGGGTTTAAGGACAAAAAATTGAAATGTGGATCAACACATGAGCTATGAATCAAAGGTTTAGTCATCCTAAGGGGTCCTATTATAAATAACATTTAAGGGATGAGAAAATTATTTTAAAAAGAAAATAATAATCTAAGGTTTTTTTTTTAACAAAACAAACTAAGAGACCCAAGGCAACTTAGTGTGATAACACATTCCTGAACCACTTCCGAAAAATACTTGTCATTGTTCATTGCATTTTGACTTCTTTAGGGCATTCATATTCGTTTCCCTTTCAATTACCACATGACATATTTTATTGGTTATGAGGTTGGGATCACACACTACTGCAATACGAGGTTGTGGCATCGCTACTTTGTGTCACTGTAGCTCTCAAACCCTTGGTCAAGTTTTTTTTGGTGGCGTACATCGAGTTTCTACGACAATATTTTTGTGTCACTATTGCATTTCATTAACATCATATTTGTGTGATACATACAACACTCAAAAAACTAATTTTATTTATTTTCTATTTTATTTTGTATTTGCATCATTATTGTGTTGCTCATGCATCACTGTAGTTAGTCATGCATCAAATGCATTGTGTTTTGCATTGTGTTTGCATAATGTTATTGTCATGATTGCATTGTTTTTATGTTGTGTTTGCATCAATAAGTGTTGTGTTTGCATCGATCAACATCATGTTTATTTCATGTTGGTCCCGTGTTTGAATATATTAGCATTGTGCTTGCATTGATGACCATTGTGTTTACATCATGTGTGTTGTGCTTGCATTGATTAACATCCAACTAGGTGACATTGACACGATGCTTTTTTGGCATCATGTCGAAAAGGATGACACGAGTATGACGCGGGGTCAATGTGGAGATGACACATGCTACACCCTTGTATCAAAACAATTGATGCACAATTGACATAAGATCAACATGGAATTAAAAAAATCCAAAATATAGACAAGGCAAAATGAATATTTGTGTTGCCCTTCCCTTGCATTTATAATATACAATTAAAAAAGAGCCCCCCCTCATTTAATTTTCACATGAGCATGTGGGGAAAATCTTCTTGGAGATGAAAAGGGTTTGTGCGGGAACTCAACAGGTGCATGTAAGGGAGATTTGTGGGGCATCACCAAATCAAAGGTAATTTTTTTGTCATCCCTCCCCCCACCCCACCTTTCTTTTTTTAAATTGCAGATTTAAAACAAAATGGGATTTTAAGTTTTGGAGATGGGAAATGGTATTTGAATTTTGGAGATGGGACTTGGGTTTTGGAGGTGATACATTTCTTGTTTTTTGGATATGGGATATACTAAATGAGAAAAAAATGAAAATAAAGTAGGTTTAAGAAAATATCTTATTCTTCCTCTCCCTCTTCTCTTTCCTCTTTGCTCACATCCTCTCTTCCTCTTCCTCTCCTTCTCTCCCTATTCTCCTTCCTCTTCCTTTCCCTCTCTCTCTTCCTTTACTTTCTATTCCACTCCCTCTCCCTCATTCCCTCCTCTTTTTCTCCCACCTCCTATTATTTTTCTTCTCCTTATCTCTCCTTCCCCTCTTCCATTTCGTCTTTCTCTTATCCCTCACCCCCCTCTTCCTTTTCTTTTCTTCTATTTTTATACTCCACTAAGTTCCATAAGTTCTACTGGAGAATTTCCTACCACTATATTAAAATCTATTTTAAATAGTTTTTTCCTTATGGTTATCTCGTTGAGTAAAATGCACATGTTAGGAATGAAATAATTTCATGTTTGCACCATTGGGAGATGTATTTATGTGAATAATGATTTTTTTGGTATAATAATAATAATAATAAT
>JASDQU010737088.1:55944-66469 GCA_032191745.1 Picea mariana | reverse complement strand
TTGAGTACACCAAGATGCAGGAAAACGCCATGTTCTTTGATGAAGTACAAGATGGGACCGTTTTCTTGAAGAGAAAAAGACTTTGTTGGCATCATTTTCAGTCTTTTATAAATTTGTTTTCAAGATTAATGGTTTTCTTGGTTTGTGACAAGATGTCGCAGGAATGTTTTTGCAGCCATTGTAGAGCGGATTGTGTTGACGTCAGAGAGTTCACAAGAGGGACTTGATTCTTAGTGGGAAGGTTGGCAGTCTTCCAAGCATGAAGAGAACAGTGGGTCAGCAACATCTAGAGAACAGTGGTTGAGGGACATAGCCAGTTGCAGTGTAAGGCATGTCAAGGTATCCAGGTGATTGTCAAAAAGACTTTTCAAGTAGAATCAGTTGATAGAACTTGAAAGAATAAGAGTATTGAAGCTAAGGTAGACAATCATAATATTTTGTGAGTCCAAAAGTCTTTCAGTGGGAAGGTGTGATCAAAATCTGGACCAGGGATCAAAATTTAGCTCAAAAATCAAATTTCTCGGAATTGCCTCAAAACAAACGGGTGCATAGCCTTTGTCGTCATGAACACAATGCAACGCATTTGGGTTCAAATAAACATCGAATGAGTGAGATATCACGTTCTGTTTGAATCGTCAAACAGGCCAAAAAAAAGGGATGCTGACTGTACAGTCCATACTAATGCTGACGTGGCATGTTTGTATGATGATGTGGTAGAGGTGTACAACACGTGGCAGGGATGAATTGGCAAGGCCATACGACACGTGGCATGTGCTAAGTTGACAGTTTGGACAAATCAATTTGTGACACGTGGCATCATTTTGGCAAGTGGTTTAGTGCCATGTGGCCCAGTCGTGGGCTGCCACGTGGCACCCTGTTATTTGCTTAGTTGTTTAAAATTAATGTGGAGTCTATGGGATTCGAACTCCCAACCTCCACCTTTGTCCAAATCTTTAACAAAGTCTGACCAACCGATGTGCCACAATATGTTACTTGATATATATATGAGTTTAAATTTATTTAAATTTGTGTTATGTATGTTTGGGACGGGGGTCTGGGCTGGCGCTTAGCCCCAACCCCCGATCAGACACACTGACATATGACTCTACACTTTGCACATGTGGGAATTGGTTTTTAAAATGGTTATACAACCCCACGTTGACACTTGTCGGTTATCCATTCACCTTTGAAATGGAGCCCCTTTTGCACTAGCATGAGGTCACATGTTGACCCTTGTGACCACAGCCTTGGCGGTTAGGGGATAGGCGCGCCCATAACCATCCTACAATTTGCACCATTATTTGGTTATGCACCAGTGCTAGGTTTTATCACGAGATTTTTTTCATGAGTTAGGATGGTCACACAGAGGTGTGTTTTGGCGAACCAAAGACAACAAGCTTGAAGGACGAAAATGGAAGGAGGCCTATCTTCTTCATTTTTTGGCCAAATGAGGTGTCCAAAAAGCCCAGCTAGGGGTTTTTGGACGTTCTGAATCCATTGGCACTATTTTCAAAGACATTTTAAGACTTATTTTGCATGTTTTTCACCATTGAATTTTCAAGGAGCTCGAGGGAACTTGGAGCCCTCAATCATTGAGGTCATGCTCAGATGAGCCCATGTTTATTTTTTGTGATTGAATAATCATATTTGGCTAATTATTATGCTCTGAGCACATTGGTATAGGTTTGAGATCCTATTGAGGAATTTTATAGGTGTTTTTTCCTCAAGGAATCTCAGGGAAGCTTAAGGCCACATGTAGAAGAGGTCATGCTTGGATGAGCCAAGATCCATTTTCAGAGTTCTATTAGTCATTTCTGGGGTTTTTATGTATGTTGAACCCAATGGTATAGTTATAATATCCGTTGGAGTTGAGTAGTAGCTTGTAAAATAATCTTTGACAAATTAATACCATAGAGCCAAGTCCATTGAAGGAGGCTCAAGGAGATGTAGACCAGAAAGGGGTGAACTCCTTTATCATCTTGTTATTGTTGTGAGTTTGATAGTTTATTTGTTGCAAGTTATGTTGATGTGTATTTATTTAAAGAACATATTCAACCATTTAAAAGAAGATGCATAAACTTGGTACATAATTTATCTTGCATATTTTAACACATGGACCAAGGTCCTGTAAAGTTTATTTTAATGAAGTAGAGGGTGCTTGCATAACATAACAAGTCAGCCCACTATTTTCAGATCAGGTGGGATCAGAGCATAGTTTGTTTTCCTCATGTGATTTCCATTGATAGCTTGAGTTTTAGCTGTTGGTATTTGTGCAAGTTTTGTGTTGAAGTTTGATATCTTGCAAGGATGGAGGAAGCTTCAAACATTGGTATTTCTCAAAAGTCTCCACTATCCAAGTTATTTGACAAAGAGATGTTGAAGGAGTTTGCAACCATGAGAGATATGGTACAAGAGTTGTGGGAAGATACAGAAGAGAGGATTTCTCTTGAAGAGCAGTTGATGGCCATGAAGGAGGAGAAAGACTAGCTTCTTGAAAAGTTGCATGATATGGAGACTCAACTCCATGAGGCAAAGGAAACCCCTACTAAGTACATGCATGAACATGAGGTATGTAATGTTAGTTTATCTTCAAATTCCTCTCAAGATGAATGATTTGGTTTTTTTGAAAATCACACAAGAGGAATAGGGTCCAAGTTATTATTGAAAATGGGCTATGAAGGTAGAGGTTTAGGAAAGCATGCGCAAGGCATTGTTGAGCCTATTGTTGTTGAGGAGAGACCCAAGTACTTTGGTCTTGGATATGAATGGAAAGTTGGAGAAAATTCCAAAGTTGAGGAAACAAGGGAAAAAGTTCCAAGAACAAATTTTGTTTCAAGTTCACCTCCTCAAGAAGGCTATACAGGTGAAAGTTTAAGAACTTTTGTTGCAAGTTCAACCCCTCCAGCATGAAAAGTATGTTTTCAAGATGAATGCAAATGTGTGAAATGAAAGAGTTGTGACAGCGATGAGGACAAGAACACTGTTGTTGGTCTTCAAAGGAGATCTTGTAACTGTTCAAATTCACCTCAAAGAGGCGATAAAGGTGAATGTTCAAGGTATAATTCTGCCTATCATTCAGTTGCTTTATATTATGTTAAGCATGATAAATTTGCATGTAAAAATGGAAGAAAAAGTCCATGTACATATTGTGGTTTATATAACCATCATGTTTCAAAATGTTGGAAAAGATTGACCACTTTCAGGAAAATTTACAAGCAAAGACAACTTGAAAAGAGGATGCAAAATATTTGCACTCATTATCACAAGAGGGGTAATCTCATTGACCAATGTTGGACATTGCATCCAACCACTCATCCACGGCACAAGAAGCAGATGGATAAAGAGATTGGAAAGAATGGAAGAGGAGATTCCATCATTGATGTGTGTCAAGATGATTCACAAGAAGACGATTTTCAGCAGAAAAAGTCACCATTGAGTTAGCTTGGTAAGAAATGGTTGAATTTTTTGCTACAGTTTATCACAACGTGTATGATGGAAGTTGCATGTGAACGCAATTCGTTTGAAGCCATTCTTGTTTGTTGCACAACTTCGGCAGGAGGATGTAAAATATGGGTATGATGCTCACTTGTTACAGCCATATATATTTTTCATATTCATCTTTTATGTACCCACATGTTTCGGGTTTATGTACTTATGTTTGTACTTGAAGGAGAGTTGAAGATCTATGCATATGCATTTGTTTTCGTGTATGTGTAAACAATGAACTGGTGATATTTCATCATGAATGATTCATGATTGTAACATGATTGTGTATCATGAATGTCGACTTGTCATTGGGAAGGTTGATATGTTTCAAATGAGTCTCGACTTGTGTCGATGTTGTCTTGACGACTATGTTGTGTCGATCATGTTTTTTGACTTATGTTTAGTCGATGGTGTTTGTTGGCTTGTAAGTTGATTTTGAGTACACCAAGATGCAGGAAAACGCCATGTTCTTTGATGAAGTACAATATGCGACCATTTTCTTGAAGAGAAAAAGACTTTGTTGGCATCATTTTTAGTCTTGTATAAATTTGTTTTCAAGATTGATGGTTTTCTTGGTTTGTGACCAGACGTCGCAGGAAAGTTTTTGCAGACATTGTAGAGCAGATTGTGTTCATGTCAAAGAGTTCACAAGAGGGACTTGATTCTTTGTGGGAAGGTTGGAAATCTTCCAAGCACAAAGAGAACAGTGGGTCAGCAGCATCCAAAGAATATTGGTTGAGGGACACAGCCAGTTGCAGTGTAAGGCATGTCAAGGTATCCAGGTGATTGTCAAAAATAATTTTCAAGTAGAATCAGTTGATAGAACTTTAAAGAAGAAGAGTATTGAAGCTCAGGTAGATAATCATAAGCTTTTGTGGGTCCAAAAGGCTTTCAATGGGAAGGTGTGATCAAAATCTGGACCAGGGGTCAAAATTTAGCTCAAAAATCAAAGTTCTCAGAATTGCCTCAAAATGAATAGGTGTGTAGCCCTCATCATCACAAACCGAATGCAACATGTTTGGGTTCAAATGGACATCGGTTGAGTGAGATATCGGGTTATGTTCAAATCGTCAAATATGCAAAAAAAAAAGGGATGTTGACAATATAGTCCATTTACTCCATATGGATGTTGACGTGGCATGTCCGTATGATGATGTGGTAGGGCTAAATTGGCAGGGTTGTACGACACATGGCGAGTGCTGAGTTTAAAGTTTGGACTAATCAATTTATGACACATGGCATCATTTTGGAAAGTGGTTTGGTGCCACATGGCCCAGTCGTGGGCTGCCATGTGGCACCCTGTTATTAGTTTAGTTGTTTAAAATTATTATGGAGTCTGTGGGATTTGAACCCTGGACCTCCACCTCTGTCCAAAGCTTTAACAAAGTCTGACCAACCGACGTGCCACAATATGTTACTTGATATATATATGAGCTTAAATTTATTTAAATTTTTGTTATGTATGGTTGGCACGGGGGTCTAGGTTGGGGCTTAGCCCAAGCCCTCGGTCGCACACACTACCATATGACTCTACACTTTGCACACATGGGAATTGGTTTTTAAAATGGTTATACAACCATATGCCGACACTTTTTGGTTATCCATTCACCTTTGAAATGGAGCCCCTTTTGTGCTAGCGTGAGGTCACATGATGACCCTTGTGACCACGGCCTTGGTGGTTAGGAGCTAGGCGCACCCATAACCATCCTGTAGTTTGCACCGTTATTCGGTTATGCATCGGTGCTACGTTTTAGCATGAGTTTTTGTGCATGATCTAGGATGGGCACACAGAGGTGCGTTTTGGCGAACCAAAGACAACAAGCTTCAAGGAAGAAAATTGCAAGAAGCCTATCTTCTTCATTTTTTGGCCAAATGAAGTGTTGAAAAAGACCAGCTAGGGGTTTTTGGACGTTCTGAATCCATTGGCATTATTTTCAAAGCCATTTGAAGACTTACTTTGTAGGTTTTTCACCATTGAATTTTCAGGAAGCTCTAGGGAGCTTGAAGCCCTCATTGATTGAGGTCATGCTCAGATGAGCCCATGTTTATTTTTTGTGATTGAATAATCATTTTTGGCTAATTATTATGCTCTGAACACATTGGGATAGGTTTCGTATCCATTTGAGGACTTTTACAGGTGTTTTTTCCACATGGAATCTTAGGGAAGCTTAAGGCCACATGTAGAAGAGGTCATGCTCAGATGAGACAAGATCCGTTTTCAGAGTTCTATTAGTCATTTCCGAGGTTTTTATGTATTTTGAACCCAATGGTACAGTCATAATATCCATTGGAGTGAGCAGTAGCTTGTAAAATAATCTTTAAAAAATAAATCCCAGAGAACGAAGTCCATTGAAGGAGGCTTAAGGAGATGTAGCCCGGAGAATGGTGAACTCCTTTATCATCTTGTTATTGTTGTGAGTTTGATGATTTATTTTCTGCAAGTTATGTTACCGTGTATTTATTTAAAGCACATATTAAACCATTTAAAAGAACATTTCCTCACACATGAAAATTTAAATGAAGATGCATAAACTTGGCACATAATTTATCTTGCATATTTTAACACATGGAGCAAGGTCCTGTAAAGTTTATTTTAATGGAGTAGAGGGTGCTTGCATAACATAATAAGTTAGCTCACTATTTTTAGATCAGGTGGTATCAGAGCATGGTTTGTTTTTGTCATGTGATTTTTATTGATCGCTTGAGTTTTAGCTGTTGGTATTTGTGCAAGTTTTTTGTTGAAGTTTGATATCTTGCAAGGATGGAGGAAGCTTCAAACATTGGTATTTCTCAAAAGTCTTCATTATCCAAGTTCTTTGACAAAGACATGTTGAAGGAGTTTGCAACCATGAGAGATATGGTACAAGAGTTGTGGGAAGATACAGAAGAGAGGATTTCTCTTGAAGAGCAGTTGATGGCCATGAAGGAGGAGAAAGACTAGCTTCTTGAAAAGTTGCATGAGATGGAGACTCAACTCCATGAGGCAAAAGAAACCCTTACTAAGTACATGCATGAACATGAGGTATGTAATGTTATTTTATCTTCAAATTCCTCTCAAGATGAATGCTTTGGTGTTTTTGAAAATCACACAAGAGGAATAGGGTCCAAGTTATTTAAAAAAATGGTCTATGAAGGTAGAGGTTTAGGCAAGCATGCACAAGGCATTGTTGAGCCTATTGTTGTTGAGGAGAGACCCAAGTACTGTGGTCTTGGATATGAATGGAAAGTTGGAGAAAATTCCAAAGTTGAGGAGATGAGGGAAAAAGTTCCAAGAACAAATTTTGTTTCAAGTTCACCTCCTCAAGAAGGCTATAAAGGTGAAAGTTAAATAACTTTTGTTGCAAGTTCAACCCCTCCAACATGCAAAGTATGTGTTCAAGATGAATGCAAATGTGTGAATTGAAAGAGTTGTGACAACGATGAGGACAAGAACACTGTTGTTGGTCTTCAAAGGAGAGCTTGTAGCTCTTCAAATTCACCTCCTCAAAGAGGCGATAAAGGTGAATGTTCAAGGTATAATTCTGCCTATCATTGAGTTGCTTTTGATTATGTTAAGCATGATAAATTTGCATTTAAAAATGGAAGAAAAATTCCATGTACATATTGTGGTTTATATAACCATCATGTTTCAAAATGTTGGAAAAGATTGACCACTTTCAGGAAACTTTAGAAGCAAAGACAACTTGAAAAGAGGGTGCAAAATATTTACACTCATTTTCAGAAGAGGGGTCATCTCATTGAACAATGTTGGACATTGCATCCAACCACTCATCCACAACACAAGAAGCAGATGGATAAAGATTTTGGCAAGAATGGAAGAGGAGATTCCATCATCGATGTGTGTCAAGATGATTCACAAGAAGACAATTTTCAGCAGAAAAAGTCACCATTGAGTTGGTTTGGTAAGAAATGGTTGAATTTCTTGAGCAAGTAAGGCTTGCATTTTTCTGTTGTAGATGAATATTTCAGCCTTATGTATGCATTTATGTTGAGAGTATGCCAAATTGCAGCAGTTTATTACAACTTGTATGATGCAAGTTGCATGTGAATGCAATTCGTTTGAAGGCATTCCTATTTGTTGCACAACGTCACCAGGAGTATGTAAAAGATGGGTATGATCCTCACTTGTTATAGCCATATATATTTTTCATATTTATCTCTTATGTACCGACATGTTTCGAGTTTATGTACTTATGTTTGTACTTGAAAGAGAGTTGAAGAGATATGCACATGCATTTGTTTTTGTGTATGTGTAAACAATGAACTGGTGATAGTTCATCATGAATGATTCATGATTGTAACATGATTGTGTATCATGAATGTCGACTTGTCATTGGGAAGGTCGATATGTTTCAAATGAGTCTCGACTTGTGTCGATGTTGTCTTGACGACTATGTTGTGTCGATCATGTTTTTTGACTTATGTTTAGTTGTTGGTGTTTGTTGGCTTGTAAGTTGATTTTGAGTACACCAAGATGCAAGAAAATGCCATGTGTTTTGATGATGTACAAGATGCGACCATTTTTTTGAAGAACAAAAGACTTTGTTGGCATCATTTTCAGTCTTGTATAAATTTCTTTTCAAGATTGATGGTTTTCTTGGTTTGTGACAAGATATCACAGGAAAATTTTTGCAGCCATTGTAGAGCAGATTGTGTTGATGTAAAAGAGTTTGCAAGAGGGACTTGATTCTCAGTGGGAAGGTTGGAAGTCTTCCAAGCACAAAGAGAACAGTGGGTCAACAACATCCAAAGAACAGTGGTTGAGGGACATAGCCAGTTGCAGTGTCAGGCATGTCAAGGTATCCAGGTGATTGTCAAAAAAACTTTTCAAGTAGAATCAGTTGACAGAACTTGAAAGCAGAAGAGTATTGAAGCTCGGGCAGATAATCATAAGCTTTTGTGGGTCCAAAATCCTTTCAGTGGGAAGGTGTGATCAAGATCTGTACCAGGGGTCAAAATTTAGCTCAAAAATCAAAGTTCTCGAAATTGCCTTAAATTGAATGGATATGTATCCCTCATCATCATGAACCCAACGCAACTCAATTGGGTTCAAACAGACATCATATGAGTGAGATATCACATTTTTTTCAAATCGTCAAACAAGCAAAAAAAAAAGGGATGCTGACTATACAGTCCGTATAGTCCGTATGGATGCTGACACGGCATGTTTGTACGATGATGTGGTAGAGGTGCACGACATGTGGTAGGGCTAAATTGGTAGGGCCATATGACACGTGGCATGTGATGAGTTGACAGTTTGGACGAATACATTTGTGACACATGGCATCATTTTGGCAAGTGGTTTGGTGCCACATGGCCCAGTCGTGGGCTACCACGTGGCACCCTGTTATTGGTTTAGTTGTTTAAAATTATTGTGGAGTCCATGGGATTCGAACCTTGGACCTCCACCTCTATCCAAAGCTTTAAAAAAGTTCGACCAACTGACGTGCCACAATATGTTACTTGATATATATATGAGTTTAAATTTATTTAAATTTGTGTTATGTATGGTTGGCATGGGGGTCCAGGTTGGGGCTTAGCCCCAACCCTCGGTCGCACACACTACCATATGACTCTATACTTTGTGTAGGCAGAAATTGTTTTTTAAAATAGTTATACAACCATACACCGACACTTGTCGATTATCCATTCTCCTTTTAAATAGAGCCCCTTTTGCACTCGCGTGATAACATGGTGACCCATATGACCACGGCCTTGGCGGTTAGGGGCTAGGCGCTCCCATAACTGTCCTACAGTTTGCACTATTATTCGATTATGTGTCGGTGCTAGTTTTGAGCACAAGTTTTTGCGCATGAGATAGGATGGCCACACAGAGGTGCGGTTTGGCGAACCAGAGAAACCAAGCTTGAAGGAAGAAAATGGCAGGAGTCCTATCTTCTTCATTTTTTGGCCAAATGAGGTGCCAAAAAAGCCCAGCTAGGGGTTTTTGGACGTTCTGAATCCATTGGAACTATTTTAAAAGCCATTTGAAGACTTATTTTGTAGGCCTTTCACCATTGAAGTTTGAGGAAGCTCCAGGGTGCTTGAAGCCCTCATTGATTGAGGTCATTCTCATATGAGCCCATGTTTATTTTCTATGATTGAATAATCATTTTTGGCTAATTATTATGATTTGAACACATTGGGATAGGTTTCAGATCTATTTGAGGAATTTTACATGTGGTTTTACCACAAGGAAGCTCAGACAAGCTTAAGGCCACATGTAGAAGAGGTCATGCTCGGATGAGCCAAGATCCGTTTTCAGAGTTCTATTAGTCATTTCTGAAGTTTTTATGTATTATGAACCCAATGGTACAGTCAGAGTATCCATTGGAGTTGAGCAGTAGCTTGTAAAAGAATCTTTGACAAATTAATCCCAGAGAGCCAAGTCCATTGAAGGAGGCTCAAGGAGATGTAGCCCAGAGAGGGGTGAACTCTTTTATCATCCTGTTATTGTTGTGAGTTTGATGGTTTATTTGTTGCAAGTTATGTTACTATATATTTATTTAAAGCACATATTTAACCATTTAAAATAACATTTCCTCACACATGAAAATTTAAAAGAAGATGCATAAACTTGGCACATAATTTATCTTTCATATTTTAACACATGGAGCAAGGTCCTGTAAAGTTTATTTTAATGAAGTAGAGCGTGATTGTATAGCATAACAAGTTAGCCCACTATTTTCAGATCAGGTGGTATCAGAGCATAGTTTGTTTTTCTCATGTGATTTCCATTCATAGCTTGCGTTTTAGCTATTGGTATTTGTGCAAGTTTTGTGTTGAAGTTTGATATCTTGCAAGGATGGAGGAAGCTTCAAACATTGGTAGTTCTCATACATCTTCATTGTCCAAGTTGTTTGAAAAAGAGATGTTGAAGGAGTTTTCAACCATGAGAGATATGGTACAAGAGTTGTGGGAAGATACAAAAGAGAGGATTGCTCTTGAAGAGCAGTTGATGGCCATGAAGAAGGAGAAAGACCAGCTTCTTGAAAAGTTGCATGAGATGGAGACTCAACTCCATGAGGCAAAGGAAACC
>JASDQU010737088.1:23092-51520 GCA_032191745.1 Picea mariana | reverse complement strand
TTCTTCCATTGCATTAGAACACTTAATGATCCTAAACAAGCTAGAAACCATGAAAAGCCAAAACGATAGGGAAGTTATAACTTCTTCAAACAAACTATGTTTTGCTTGATTTATGTTAATGTTAATGTGATAAGTTGTTTGAAATTGTTGATCACTAAGAAAATCCTCAACAAAGTACAAGTAGTAATGTTATTAGAAAAGTTTTATCTGTTCACTTTTGTTTGATCCATATAGAATTTCAAACTCCAATGCCACATTAATATGACATAAACCTACTTTAACATTAGAAGGAGATATTTGGATTATTTTTCCCAAACAAGAGCAATGCCTTTACTAATTCAATAAGAAATAATCATTAAATGCTAAATTATTTTGATAATAGCTTCACACTTTGTCATTTCTTTTAGAATCCTTTTCAATCTCAAACCATCATAATAATCTAAGAAAATTTCACACTTAAAACATAATAATTTTTTCAATATTGCTCCCTTTTCTCACTAAATTACATGCACTATAGGCTAGTCTTTTTGTTTCACAAATTAAAAATAAAATCAAAATGTTAGTAATATAAAATATTGATTATATCCCTTTTGGAAAAGGGTATTTGATATATGTTAACTTTTGGGGTTACTCCGAAAGTGTTTACACCAAGCTTGGCATTCTTCATGATATTTGGGGTACATGGTGTGTGTTCATCCCCTAGATGGTCCATGATGGATTGACACATGAAAGATAGTCCTTTATGAATTTACATAGTTGATATAGCTTGCTTAGTGTATGCTTAACCTTAGATGGTTGTTGGATTAATATTATTTCCTTAGACACTAGAGTTCTCTTCATAGTTTGGTGGACACCCTTCAATGGGGCCCCACGAAGGATCCACTTCCTTGGAGAGCATCCTACATGGGATGATGATCATTGTGTAACTTGTAGGAGGGAATTAGACCCTAGTTTGCATGTGGCAACTTGCATTCCTTTTCAGTGGATTGGAGATGGCTCAAGGACTACCCTATTTTTCAAAGAAAAAAATCTCCTTTTCTCTTCCCTACCCTCTCCAAGAATTAGGACCCTCCCTCCATTCAAGTTATTTTCTTTTTATTTTCATGAATGAAATATGGTTTAATAGAGTCCTAAACCAACTTTGATTTGGTTCCAAGAATGTAGGGGACAAGCTTCCAAGAATGTAGGAAGTGATGGCTTAGGTTTACGAAATGGTTTCATCCACTCCTTTTGTCTCCAATTAAAATTGCTCTGAAAATCCTTAGATACACTTATTCCTTTAAAATATACATATTGCATCTAACCTGATTCATAATCAATTATTGATCGTATTGAGGTGATTTGTAGAAAAAACAATATTGTGCTCCTTATCCAAAAACTCATAAAATGATGATTAATTTGAATATTATTGAGATGACACAAAAACATAAAAGAACTCAAATTACATATATTGATGATATAATTTACTTCATCTTCAAGTCGTCTTTAGATAGTAAGATTGTTCTTCATCATCTCAAAATGCCAAATTACATTACAACATGGACTTACAAAATCCAATTTTATGAACTCTTGAATTCCGCTGCTCAAACTCAGAAAAAGAGTTTACCATTGAATTCCTTGCGAAATTTTGTGAAATTTGAGTATAAAATAGACCATATTATGACCGGGATAAATTTTACCCTTTTTACAAGACAAACGATGCACTATGGCTTTTATTAATGGAAATATGGACTAAGACATTTACAAATGACCTCTTAGAAAAAAAATAACATCACCATTGAAATCCTCTTGGAAAAATGAGAAAAATGAGTATAAACATGCCTATGTTCAGTCAATATACCTCATGACACACATATCGAGACACACAACATTAGGCTTCTCTTATTACACACAAAAAAATGCATCTGTATAGTACCTTGGCCTCGAGATCCATGCACACCTCAGACTCTGTGACAACATTGGGAAATGTGTGCTTGCTCTATGTGCAACCATTGGAATTCATGCATATAAATAGGGTGCGGGTCAAATTCGAATCCTAACCCCCATTCAAAACTTTAGGTAGGCAAAAAAATATAAGGTTTTCGCCATGAATTAACAAGAAGAGCCTTTGGCGCAATGGTTAAGGAATGAAATTATTTGGGGGAGGTCACGGGTTCCATCCTCCGCAATCCCCTCCTTTGTTGGCGCATTGTTATAATGTATGGATATATGTGGGGTGTTTTTTATACGGTTTTAACCAAAGTTTTAAATCACCCCTTCATGCGAGTATTATGGTCACATTACAATGCACAAAACCAAGGTCGAGGGCTTAGGTCCTCAATCATTTTTTTCCACAGACTAAACCTTATATCAAGGTTAAATACATATGCCCACACATATGGTTAAGAAACAATTGAATGGCACATTGGTAATGGATGCTTGTATACAGTTGTGGGAGGTCATGGGTTTGATCCTCCAGAATCCCATAAATTTTGGTAAAAATTAACCATAATGGCCAACGAGAGGTTGCCACGTGGTATCCTCTCACTAGTCTATCCCGGCCACATGTCGACAAACGATTGGTCCACTTGGACTGTACAAACTACCATATCACATGCCAACTTGACATGCCATGTTATTTTTCTGCCACTTGTCGAGATGTGAGGTCTCCATGTCACATGTATGACATGTATAGTCATGCCATGTGTCACCCTTGTAGTGGTGACACGTGTCACCTTGATCCTTTTGACTTTGACTTTGACTTTTGCCTGTTTGACTTGAACTTTGACGAACCATAACTTTTGTGCATACGAATTCTGTTTGAGGCGATTTTTGTGTCGTTGGAAAGCTATTGTAGAGCTTTATGCATTGATGGAAATTTTGATAACTTTTGAGATGATTTAATTTTTGGCTTTTATGGATCCTCCTGGACCTCTGTGAGCGTTCTGGATTTTCTTGGACCTTCTCTGAATGTTCCGAATCCTTCTGGATCACACCTTCCCATTGAAGAACTTTTGGACCTCCAAAAGTATATATATGCAACAACTTAGTGATGATAACCCTAACTCACTCTTCCACCTTACTGAAATGCTCTTATCCAATAACTTAGTGATAAAGCTTCTTCACTCTTCCATCTTGCTGAATATTCTGGAACTCAGTCTTCATCTTGGATCTTAGATATTAGGTATTAGATTAGTGTACTTATGTCTGCTTCTAAAATATGGCTCTGACTCTAGCCTCTGACACTGTCCCTATTATAGATATAGCTCCAGTTCTAGCTCATAGATTCCTTCATAACAAAAGCCATGTTCACTGAATCTTTGCAATACCTATATCCTATATTCAACACCCACTCCCATCTCCTTCTCTGCTGAATATAGTCTATCTTGACCAATATTAAACCAAATCGAATGTTGAACTATGCCTTGCCCTTTTTGGCTCACTTTTCCTGTACTACTGATGCATTTGTAGGAGTCTCTGAATGAATTCCTCTTCTATTACTTCTCCTGCCTTGAAAGCAACTCAATCTGTACTATAACCTTATGTACTTGAATTGCTTCTACTCAAGGTATACATCTACACAAACATGACATAATATTTTTAAGATGCTTATAGCATATCCCTTTACAAGTATATACCTCTTATTTATTTACAAAGAGGATTATTCCTCCTTTACCAACTCTAGGAAGTTTTACATAACTTCAATGCTCTTCCTGCTTCTGATCTACATGCTCCAACTACATGCATCCTTTTGTTCCTTCACCTTCAGTTCTTGAGAATAAGAATTTTGACTAGACAATTCGATCCATATGTAGTCCTTTAGTTGATAACAAGACAATACAATTGTCTATATTGCAGTTGAAAGGCTTATAAATATTTATAAGATCTCTCTCACTCTTTTAACAAAGCGACCATATGGAAACCCTTTTACAATATTTCTCTCACTTCAAAAAATATGTAAGGTGGCTATATAGAAATCCTTTTACAAGATTACTCTCACTCTTAACAACATATAAGGTGCCAATATAGAAACTCTCTTACAAAATCCCTCTCACCCTTATCAACATATAAGGTGGCAATATAGAAATTTTACAGAATTTCTCTCACTCTATAATCTACAATGAGTGGCTTACAAGACTTCTAAATAGAATTTAGGAGATATATACATATGGATATTACATTTACAAATATACATATTTACAATGAAATCTTTTCTAATGGATGGTTTATTCATGGACTCATCCTCCCTTTAGTACTAGAAGGAGTTTCACAACTTCCTATCTCTGACAATGTATCTGATGCCGATGTTGAATCTGACATTGAATTTGATGCTGAATCCAATAAACCATTAGACCAGATGATAGGTCTTCCCAATAACCTATATAACCTCTCTTTGCGAACCCTAAGCACTATTGCTGTGTCTAGAGAAGATTCCCTTGAATACACAAGTACCTGGCCATTTTGAAAAGCAATTGCATAACCTTCATCTTCAAAAGCCGCAACTGAGAGTAGGTTTAATTTCAAATCTGCAACATATAGCATATGTTATATTCCCAAAAATCCTCCCAACTTGAGATGGAACTTACATATCCATACCCCCTTATTGTTTGTCTAGTGTTACTTCCGGATCCTACATAACAATATGTGTCGCTCTCTGAGAATGTTAGAAATACCGATCTCATCCTGGTCATGTGGCGAGATGAGCCACTATCCACAAACCATTCCTTGATGTATTCATATATCACTTTGTTAAGACCAACCATTAGGAAGTATTCTTTCTCAAATCTTTCAATAAGATTATTAACTTCATATGGGGCTGCTGCTTGTCTTCTTGCAAGTGCCTTTACATCTTTCTGGTTATGCTTCAAGTATAAGTGTAGATAAAGTGTGTAACACTTCTCAATATGATGTCCACTCCTACCACAATAAGATCAAAGTGTCTTGTTCCCATCTTGGAACCATGATCCCTTTCTGTCATTCCCCCTTTTCCTCTGCTTTGAGAAATGATCTTTACCTTTAGTCTTCTTCTTGGATGGCTTTTCTTGAACATAATTTATTCTTCGACACTTCCCCATATCATGGTTACTATTTCCACGTGAATTACATTGATACATTGACCATTTACCAGTGGGAAACATCTTCATTCCTTCTTTAGAGTGCACATCTTTATCTGGAGATGTCTTACACACATTACCTTTATTTGTGCTGGAAGGTAAATCTAACTACTTATGAAGGACCTCATCATCTAAATTTATCTTTGCGTTAGTCATCTTCGAGCATTCTCCATATGAGGAGTCATCCTTCTCGATCATTCCTTTTGAAAGAGATAATCCCTTTTGCATCATAGAATTTACATTCTTAGCCTGGTAATGTTCATGGATTGATCCCGATGGTGCCAATACTTGATTATTGGTTTGCAACTTCCTTTCCAACTCATGAAAAATACCTCTATGGAATTCTTCATGACATATCAATCGATATGGCAACTTTTGTTTCTCTTCCTTGAGAGTTTGCAACTGCATCCTTAACTCATAATTCTCCTTCTAGATTTGTTGATTAATGTTCTTTTGCAGCCTCAATTTCATGAGAGCTTTACTCTTTTTTCCCTCTCAACAAGAGCCTTCAATACCTTCACCAACTTAAGTCTTGGACCTTGTCACATCAAAAACTTGCAAATTCACGTCAAAACTAGCTTTGATACCACTTGATCCGAAAATCCTTATATACACATATTCCTTTAATATATATATATATATATATATATATATATATATATTGCATCTAACCTGAGTCAGAATTAATTCTTGATTGTATTGAGATGATTTGCAGAAAAAATGATGTTGTGCTCCTTATCCAAAAGCTCTTAAATTGATGATTAATTTGAATATTATTGAGATGACACAACAAAAAATAAAAGAACTCAAATTACATATATTGATGATATAATTTACTTCATATTCAAGTCCTTATTAGATAGTAAGATTGTTCTTCATCATCTCAAAATGCCAAATTACACTACAACATGGACTTACAAAATCCATTGAATTCCTTGCGAAATTATGAGAAATTTGAGTCTAAAGTTGACCATATTCTGAACTTTCTCAATTTTACCCTCTTTATACACGAAACGATGCACTATGGCGCTTATTAGTGGCAATATGGACTAATAATTTTACAAATTACTTTTTAGCACAAAAATAACATCACCATTGGACTCCTCTTGGGAAAACAAGAAAAATGAGTATAAACATGCATATGTTCAGTCAATATACCTCATGGAACACATATCGAGACACACCACATTAGGCTTCTCTTATTGCACACAAAAAATGCATCTGCATAGTACCTTGGCCTCGGGATCCATGCACACTTCTAACTCTATGCCAACATTGGGATTTGTGTCCTGAATATGAGTGCAAACATTGGAATTCGTGCATATAAATAGGGTGCGGGTGAGATCCGAATCCTAACTACCATACGAAACTTTAGGTAGGAAACAAATATAAGGTTGGGGCCATTCTTTAACAAGAGGCTCCTTTGGCACAATGGTTAAGGCATGACATTATTTGGGGGCGGTCACGGGTTCCATCCTCCGCGATCTCCTCATTTCTTGGCACGATGTTATAACATATGGATATATGTGGGGTGTTTTCTATACAGTTTTAACCAAAGTTTTAAATCGCCCCTTCACACGAGTATTATGGTCACATTACAATGCACACAACTAAGGTCGAGGGGTTAGGCCCTCAACCCTTTTTTCCATGGACTAAACCTTATATCAAGGTTAAATACATATTCCCACACATATGGTTAAGAAACAATTGAATGGCTCATTGGAAATGGAGGATTGTATAAGGTTGTGGGAGGTCACAACTTTGATCCTCCAGACTCCCATAACTTTTGGTAAACATTAACCATAATGGCCAATGGGAGGTTTCCACGTGGCTGCCTCTCATTGCTCTATCTTGGCCACGTGTCGATAAACGATTGGTCCACTTGGATTGTACTAAATGCCACATCACCTGCCAACTTGACATGCCATGTCACTTTCTTGCCACGTGTCAACATGTGAGGTTTCCACGTCACCTGTATGGAATGTACGATCATGCCATGTGTCACCCTTGCAGTGGTGACACGTGTCATCTTGACCATTTTGAATTTGACTTTTTCCTGTTTGACTTGAACTTTGACCAACCATAACGTTTGCATACAAACTCTGTTTGAGGCGATTTTTGTGCCATTGGAAAGCTATCACCGAGCTCTACGCATTGATGGAATTTTTGAGAGATTTTGAGATGATTGAATTTTGGATTTTATGGATCCTCCTGGACCTCTATGAGTGTTTTGGATCTTCCTGGACCTTCTGTGAATGTTCTGGATCCTCCTAGATCAAAACTATTTCCTAGGCTCAACATTAACATCATAAATGAGTAAATATGAAATGAATGACAAGGTGGGTAGGAGAGTTAGGTAACTAGGCATATACATTCTTGCAGACCCTCTTACCTTTCCCCACTTGTGGTATCATATCTACCTCATGGTGCTAAATACAACTTGGTAATGAAAATATCCATGCAAAACATTTAAATGTATTAAATACAAATGATCCAATAAGGTCAAACCAGAACATTACATCCCCCTTGAAATAACACCATCCTTGGTGTTCCAACAATGTTTAAGTCTACATTCTTCAACTATATTTGCAATGTCATCCTATTCACTGTCTTGGTACGCCTCCAAACTTTAACATTCTAGCATATGCCTGCAATAGTCATGATTGTAAGCATGCATATCATAGCCATTTCTAATCATTAAGTATTTCATTTATATGAAATTCCAATCTATAAATTTTAAGTTCACAACTAAAGCATATATATTCATAACACAAGATAAAATATGTAATTCATCTTAATACTTATTTGTATGAATATGTATCTGCTCCATATGGCTGCCATGTGTTGAGAAAAAGATATGAAGTGATCTTACTCAAGCATTTTTAGATCTTGCTTGGCTAAAGCAAGATAGACGGGAATATCACCCTATGTTTATAGCCATCAAAATTTGTATCCTAATTCACAAGTATTGATTACAAGTGTTTAGGATGTTTTTTTTTTTATAAATGAAATCTTGCTGGCAAATTCATTATTTATGTAATTTTCTGAATATAACAGATGCTGAAATAAATATAGAGACAGAAGTAAAGACACCAAGTCAATAATCAAAATTGATGAGACATAAAACAATCATTTATTTCATTCCAATTTATCAAAAGAATCGTTCTCTTTACAAAATTCCGTGAGGAAGTTTTGGACCAAAGTCAAACTTAGATGTCCTCGATGAAAACCATACAAAAGGGCTTCTGACAGAAAGTAAAAAACTGAACTTTAAAAGATGAATCAGCTTACCACCGAATGCTGCCCACTCGATTCTGCACAATAGCCTTTGTCAGTCATGAAATTGAATTCACAAATAGAAAAGTCTACACAGACTATCAAAGATAGATCAACACCGCTAAAAAACAAGTGTCTGAATGATGTAATTCATCCATGAATCTTGCTGTCTACAATACGATCCTGCTATCATAAAGGAAAATTAGGCTTCCAATGAATTAAAGAATGAATGAAAAATGAATTATCTCAACAAAACTCAAAGAGTAGACCTTAGTATGCTTCTCCTTCTATTCTCCTCATGTTCCTCCTTTTCCTTTTTCCTTTAAACAATTATAATTAGTTGAAGTAGTTGAAATAATTCTTTAGTTAATTTAACTAAAACTCAACCAACTTTTTAGTTAAGGGGGAAAAGTAATAAAATCATAATAAGGGTTTTTAATAAATAATAACTAGTAGGTGGGCCTCCTTGTGACTCCCTTTAGTTATTTAACAATTAGATCACAACTAGTTAATCAAACAAAACATCCCTCCTTGCGACTCCCATCATCACTTTCATATTTTGACAATTTATATCAATGATAATTGAAATTATTTCCAAAAATATATTACCCATATATCCAAAAAAATAGTGTGCTGTCCAAAATTTCAGAAGTCAATTGTTCTCAACAATCAATAAATAAAAACACTTAAAATCCATATTTGCCACTTTGGGAGGCAATCTTTCCCTTGTTGCTGTTGTCACCCTTTGATCTCTCTGAATTTGCCTTAGGCTGTGTGGAGCCTTTATGCCTAATCTCATTGATCACATGAGAGAAATTATCTCTCAAATGCATGTTGGACGACACAGATTTGCAGAGTCATTTGAGGGTGAGGAGGGGGCAAAAACGACTTTTCCTTTGTCAGGAGCATGGTGGGCCTCAATTTTTAAGCTTTTTCTTGTGTGGGAAGATTGTACTGGTGAGTGGACAGGGGAAACTTGGACAATTTGATTAACAAGTGGAGGGGCAGGTAGAGACAAGTTAGGCCAACCACGATGTTGGGAGACTATCGGGTGGACAAGCTCTTACCATCCATCATTTTCAAGGAATTCATGTTGTAGTGAAACATGAGGGGGTACTGGGATACCAGGGACCCATGGGGTTTGGAAGGGAGGCCTTTTAGGCCTAGGTTGGACCACTCCTTGCCCAATCCAGTTAAAAAATCCATCTTGAAATAACTAGACTAACTCTTACGAGCCTGCATCAAAGTGTATAGATAATCTTGGCCTTCTAGGTCCCCTGTTCCAATTTCCTCTTCCTTTGTTACCTTGACCATGGCTACCTCTGCTGAAAAAGCTCATTCATGTATGCATTATTGATTAGAAAATAGTTTCTTCAACAACCATACATGGCAACTCTTTTAAATATGAAACAGAGTTTGGCTCAACAACATATCAGATTCATGCAATCGAATCCATACAAATCATTTAATATTTGTCAATGACCAGGGGGTGAACAAGGGTTCTGGGATATGTGAGGGATTGTATTGAGCGAAAAGTGTTAAAATGAGGGGGGATAGATCATGATTACTTCTCACAAACATGAAACAATAAACTGTATCGTAAATCAAAAGAATTATATCACTGTAATTGATCCCTATGCGATCCTTTAACTGTCATAATACATAATTTATCTTAACTATAATTAAATTTTAGGAACATGGAGTGGATAGTGAATATGGGAAGGCGAGGGGAATTGTAATGTGAGAAAAGTGAAAGAATGGTAGGGAAAAGAATGGATACTGTTCGTAAAACTAATTAAGTAATCCATAAAAAACAACTTTGTATTCAATACCAGGATACCAATACCAATTAACAATTGCTGTGTGTCAAAAAATGTTCACTGTACCACATTCAATTCTTCAAATTTTTTTTAATCAACATAGTCTATAATCATACTCATAATCACTATGCCTTTCAAAAGTCTTATTAAGAGAATACTTGTTTCTTTTCATTTCTTTTCTTTTCATTTAAACAAAATCAAAAGGAACACACAGTCACATTGCTTCATCTCTGTCTAGCATATATTTCTATAGAATATCAACCACTGCACATAATTCGTAATTTCCAAAATCAAACATAGACATAGGTCTTTCCCGAGTTGAACATACCTTTTTAAAACTTGCCCTATTTCATTATTTTGACAATATTAACAAATAAACTTTCAATGAAACCATAATACAAAACCCGTGCTTCATTTCTGATGGTGCAATAAAACAAAACAATGCACGATGTCTCCATAAACCATACATAGTAAACAACCAAGTCACACTCATCATTTTACACAACTTGCAATGATCCAGATCAGGACTAATCAAACACACAACAACCACCAACTACAATTGACACCACCCTGTAGGAACACAACGACCAATGCATAATGAAAAGAGGCAACCCTCTGACTGTAGATTACCATTTACTCCCAATCAACCAATTTAATAAAAAAACGAGTTGGGTTATCAATGCATTTGTCACAACAAAAGGAGGCAACCCCTCGACTGTACACCGATTCTCATCCTCAATTACAACTTTCCAACAACCCGATCAAATAGAGACGAGACAATACTCAAAGCCACTGTCATAACCACTCAACCAACTTATGATAATCAACAAGATACCAGACAAGAGTGCGACTAGTTGAGGTTATCAAAATCGATCTCTGTAACCATGAACACAAGAAACAATCAAGAGTTCACTCACTCACCAAAACACAGAGAGACTGGAGGTCTAACATATCAACAATAGGTAGAAAACCTTCGAAACAAGCACGGTGGAACCACAATCTTTTATAACTCTCAACTTGTGTAGTAGTCTGATAGTTCAACAACAGGTAGGGTTGATCAGAATCTGGACCAGGGGTCAAAATTTTTCTCAAAAATAAAAGTTCTTGGAATTGTCTCAAAACAAACGGGTGTGTAGCCCTCGTCGTCATGAACCCAACACAACTCGTTTGGGTTCAAATGGACGTCGGATGAGTGAGATATTGCGATCTGTTCGAATCGTCAAATAGACAAAAAAAAATGTGCTGACTGTACAGTCCATACGGATGCTGACGTGGCAGGGCCGTACGATGATGTGGCACGACCGTACATTGAGGTGGCAATTGGTGATGTGGCATTCATTTATTGGCAGATGTGGATGAATCAATTTTTGACACATGGCATCTTTTTGGTCAAGTGGTTTGGTGCCACGTGGCCCAGTCCTGGGCTGCCACGTGGCACCCTGTTATTGGTTTGGTTGTTTAAAATATTATGGAGTCCGTGGGGATCGAACCCCGAACCTCCCCACTGGTCAAAGTCTTTGAAAAGTCTGCCCTGCCAATGCGCCATACTATATGCCTTGTTATATATATGACTTTATTTATATTTGAATTGGAATGTATTATGTTTTGGGGCGCGTCCGGGCTGGGGCTTAGCCCCAGCCCCCGGTCGCACGACCCATATCCATATGACCACAACCAAGCAAATGCATGGGAATCCATGTGCGCATTTTCAAACGGTTAGTCCATGATTTGACACTTGTCAAGCCCTCAATTGAAGTTGCAACGTAACCCTTTTTGTATATGCGCGTGGTCACATGGTGACCCTTATGACCACGACCTTGGCGGTTAGGGGCTAGGCACGCCCATAACCGTCCTACAGTTTTTTCCGTTTTACGGTTATGCACCGATGCTAGGTTTTAGCACGATTTTGAGCACGTGAGCTAGGTTGGGCACACAAAGGTGCGTTTTGGTGAACCAGAGACAACAAGCTTGAAGGAGGGAAATGGCAGGAGGCCTATCTTCTTCATTTTTTGGCCAAATGAGGTGCCGAAAAATCCCAGCTAGGGGTTTTTGGACGTTCTGAATCCATTGGCACTGTTTTCAAAGGCATTTGAAGACTTCTTTTGCAAGTTTTTCACCATTGAAGTTTCAGAGAGTTCTAGGGAGCTTGAAGCCCTCATTGATTGAGGTCATGCTCAGATGAGCCCAAGTCTGTTTTCTGTGACTGAATAGTCATTTTTGGCTAATTTTTATGCTTTGAACACATTGGGATAGGTTTCAGAGGCATTTGAGGACTTTTATAGTTGTTTTTTCACAAGGAAGCTCAGGGAAGCTTAAGGCCACATGTAGAAGAGGTCATGCCCGGATGAGCCAAGATCCGTTTTCAGAGTTCTATTAGTCATTTTTGGGGTTTTTATGTATTCTGAACTCAATGGTACAATCAGTATTTCCATTGGAGTTGAGCAGCATCTTTTAAAATAATCTTTGACAAGTTAATCCCAAAGAGCCAAGTCCATTGATGGAGGCTGAAGGAGAGGTAGCCCAGAGAGGGGTGAACTCCTTTATCATCTTGTTATTGTTGTGAGTTTGCTGGTTATATTTTCTGCAAGATATGTTTATTATGTATTTATTTAAAACACATATTTAACCATTGAAGGGAAAATTTCCTCACACATGAACATTTAAAAGAAGATGCATAAACTTGGCACATAATTTATCTTGCATATTTTAACACATTGAGCAAGGTCCTGAAAAATTTATTTTTATGAAGTAGAGGGTGCTTGCATAGCATAACAAGTCAGCCCCCTATTTACAGATCAGGTGGTATCAGAGCATAGTTTTTTTTTCTCATGTGATTGCCATTGATAGCTAGAGTTTTAGCTGTTGGTATTATTGTGCAAGTTTTGTGTTGAAGTTTGATATCTTGCAAGGATGGAGGAAGCTTCAAACATTGATAGTTCTCATACATCTTCATTATCCAAGTTCTTTGACAAAGAGATGTTGAAGGAGTTTGTAACCATGAGAGATATGGTACAAGAGTTGTGGGAAGATAGAGAAGAGAGAATTTCTCTTGAAGAGCAGTTGATGGGTCATAAAGGAGGAGAAAGACCAGCTTCTTGAAAAGTTGCATGAGATGGAGACTCAACTCCATGAGGCAAAGGAAACCCTTACCAAGTACATGCATGAACATGAGGTATGTAATGTTAGTTTATCTTCAAATTCCTCTCAAGATGAATGCTTTGGTGTTTTTGAAAATCACACAAGAGGAATAGGGTCCAAGTTATTGTTAAAAATGGGCTATGAAGGTAAAGGATTAGGCAAGCATGCACAAGGCATTGTTGAGCCTATTGTTGTTGAGGAGAGACCCAAGTATTGTGGTCTTGGATATGAACAAAGAGATGGAGCATATTCCAAAGTTGAGAAGACAAGGGAAAAAGTTCCAAGAACAAATTTTGTTTCAAGTTCAATCCCTCAAGCATGCAAAGTTTGTGTTCAAGATGAATGCAAATGTGTGAAACAAGAGAGTTGTGACAACCATGAGGAAAAGAACACTGTTGTTGGTCTTCAAAGGAGAGCTTGTAACTCTTCAAATTCACCTCCTCAAAGAGGCCATAAAGGTGAATGTTCAAGGTATAATTCTGCCTTTCATTCAGTTGCTTTTGATTATGTTAAACATGATAAATTTGCATGTAAAAATGGAAGAAAAAGTCCATGTACTTATTGTGGTTTATATAACCATCATGTTTCAAAATGTTGGAAAAGATTGACCACTTTCAGGAAACTTTATAAGCAAAGACAACTTGAAAAGAGGATGCAAAAGATTTGCACTCATTGTCAGAAGAGGGGTCATCTCATTGACCAATGTTGGACATTTCATCCAACCACTCATCCACAACACAAGAAGTAGATGGATAAAGAGATTGGCAAGAATGGAAGAGGAGATTCCATCATTGATGTGAGTCAAGATGATTCACAAGAGGACGATTTTCAGCAGAAAAATTCACCATTGAGTTGGCTTGGTAAGAAATGGTTGGATTTCTTGAGCAAGTAAGGCTTGCATTTTTCTATTGTAGATGCACTTTTCATCCTTATGTGTGCATTTATGTTGAGAGTATGACAAGTTGCAGCAGTTTATCACAATTTGTATGATGCAAGTTGCATGTGAATGCAATTCATTTGAAGGCACTCTTGTATGTTGCACAACTTCGCCAGGAGGATGTAAAAGAGGGGTATGATGTTCACTTGTTACAGCCATATATCTTTTTTCATATTCAGCTATTATGTACCCACACATTTTGGGTTTATGTACTTATGTTTGTACTTGAAGGAGAGTTGAAGAGCTATGCACATGCATGTGTTTTTGTGTATGTGTAAGCAATGAACCTGGTGATAGTTCATCATGAATGACTCATGATTGTAACATGATTGTGTATCATGAATGTCGACTTGTCAGTTTGGGAACGTTGATATGTTTCAAATGAGTCTCGACTTGTGTCGATGTTGTCTTGATGACTATGTTGAGTCGATCATGTTTTTCGACTTATGTTTAGTCGATGGTGTTTGTTGGCTTGTAAGTCAATTTTGAGTACACCAAGATGCATGAAAACACCATGTGCTTTGATGAAGTACAAGATGCGACCGTTTTCTTGAAGAGAAAAAGGACTTTGTTGGCATCATTTTCAGTCTTGTATAAATTCGTTTTCAAGATTGATGGTTTTCTTGGTTTGTGACAAGATGTCGCAGGAAAGTTTTTGCAGCCATTGTAGAGAGGGTTGTTTTGACGCCAAAGAGTTCACAAGAGGGACTTGATTCTCAGTGGGAAGTTTGGCAGTCTTCCAAGAACAAAGAGAACATTGGGTCAACAACAGCCAAAGAACAGTGGTTGAGGGACATAGCCAGTTGCAGTGCAAGGCATGTCAAGGTATCCAGGTGATTGTCAAAGACTTTTCAAGTAGAATCAGTTGATGGAACTTGGAAGCATAAGAGTATTGAAGCTCAGGAAAATAATCATAAGCTTTTGTGGGTCCAAAAGCCTTTCAGTGGGAAGGCGTGATCAGAATTTGGACCAGGGGTCAAAATTTTGCTCAAAAATCAAAGTTCTTGGAATTTCCTCGAAACGAATGGGTGCGTAGCCCTCATCGTCACGAACCCAACGCAACTCATTTGGGTTCAAACAGATGTTGGATGAGTGAGATATCTTGATCTGTTCAAATCGTCAAACATGCAAAAAAAAAAATGTGATGACTGTACAATCCATACGGATGCTAACGTGGCAGGTCCATACGATGACGTGGCATGATCGTATGCTGAGGTGGTAGTTGGTGACATGGCATTCATTTATTGGCAGATGTGGACGAATCAATTTTTGACACGTGGCATCTTTTTGGTCAAGTGGTTTGGTGCCATGTGGCCTAGTTGTGGGATGCCACGTGGCACCTTGTTATTGGTTTGATTGTTTAAAATATTATGGAATCCGTGGGGATTGAACCCCAGATCTCCCCATCGGTCAAAGTCTTTGCAAAGTCCACCCTACCAACGCGCCATACTATGTGCCTTGTTATATATATGACTTTATTTATATTTGAATTGGAATGTATTATGTTTTGGGGCGTGTCCGGGCTGGGGCTTAGCCCCAGCCCTCGGTCGCACAACCCATATCCATATGACCACAACCAAGAAAATGTGCGGGAATCCATGTACGTGTTTTCAAATGGTTAGTCCATGATTTGACACTTGTCAAGCCCTCAATTGAAGTTGCAATGTAACCCTTTTTGTATATGCGCGTGGTCACATGGTGACCCTTATGACCACAACCTTGGCGGTTAGGGGCTAGGCACGCCCATAACCGTCCTACAGTTTCACCCATTTTACAGTTATGCACCGGTGCTAGGTTTTAGCATGATTTTGAGCACGTGAGCTAGGTTGGGCACACAGAGGTGTGTTTTGGCGAACCAGAGACAATAAGCTTGAAGGAGGGAAATGGCAGGAGGCCTTTCTTCTTCATTTTTTGGCCAAATGAGGTGCCGAAAAAGCCCAGCTATGGGTTTTTGGACGTTCTGAATCCATTGGCACTGTTTTTAAAGGCATTTAAAGACTTCGTTTTCAGGTTTTTCACCATTGAAGTTTCAGAGAGCTCTAGGGAGCTTGAAGCCCTCATTGATTGAGGTCATGCTCAGATGAACCCAAGTCTGTTTTCTGTGACTGAATAGTCATTTTTGGCTAATTTTTATGCTCTGAACACATTGGGATAGGTTTCAGATGCATTTGAGGACTTTTACAGGTGTTTTTTCCACAATGAAGCTTAGGGAAGCTTAAGGCCACATGTAGAAGAGGTCATGCCCGGATGAGCCAAGATCCATTTTCAGAGTTCTATTAGTCATTTCTAGGGTTTTTATGTATTCTGAACCCAATGGTACAGTCAATATTTGCATTATATTTGAGCAGCAAATTGTAAAAGAATCTTTGACAAATTAATCCCAAAGAGCCAAGTCCATTGATGGAGGCTGAAGGAGGCGTAGCCCAGAGAGGGGTGAACTCCTTTATCATCTTGTTATTGTTGTGAGTTTGCTGGTTATATTTGCTGCAAGATATGTTTATTGTGTATTTATTTAAAACACATATTTAACCATTGAAGGGAGAATTTCCTCACACATGAACATTTAAAAGAAGATGCATAAACTTGGCACATAATTTATCTTGCATATTTTAACACATTGAGCAAGGTCCTGAAAAATTTATTTTTATGAAGTAGAGGGTGCTTGCATAGCATAACAAGTCAACCCCCTATTTACAGATCAAGGGTAGGCAACGATGTAGAGGAGCAACGATTTCTCATTGGACAATAAAAAATACCAAGAACACACAGAGGCATAACCGTCACGCTATTCTTAAGAGCCAAACCAATTTATAACAATGCCAATGGAAATGCAGATCCCAAGTATTACCAACAACCATGAAGCATACTTATTGGCATAATGGCCACCCCATAACCAACTGTGTTGATGCCAATATCACAAAAATAAGCTCATGACCAGGTGAATAACCCACAAACATGGCTCTGGAAGATACACAGTGACCAAAAGGTAGTTCGAAACATGCACAACAACCCCATAACATCCGAATACAACCGGATATGGTTACCATAACTGTGAGGAGGCGACCAACAAGGATAAATAGAGCGAAACCCTCCAACAAAATACCCATAACTACTTAAAACAACAGATATCCATCACAATTTCCACCACACAGAACAACCAACGAAATCATAACTTCAACAAATAAATCTTTCCATTTGCAAATGAATGGCCACACATTCATTCTAGAGAAAATACCCATGTGTTTACACAGTTTCCAATCTCAGGAAAACACAAACCAACACATTATCGAGCCATTGTTTGTTTCATACACAGGGCGAAATTCATGGATGGGTGAAAAGAACCATACCTGTAACCAATGGGTTTAAAAAGGGCGAGCTGGTCGAGAAGTTCCTTCTAGGATTGCATCTCGGAGCTTAACCACAGTAAAACCAAATGAAACAATAACCATGCTAAGGTGACGACCCAATTGGAGAAGTATGGAGTGACATGCATTTACTGCACGTCGCTTCCATCTTCTGCACATTCAATTTTGTAGTACACGACAACCAACCAAAAACCATCCATTAACCATGCCATTAATTCCATACATTGAAACTTGTGACATATTACTTTCCAATTGCACTACCCCAATCCATATTAACCATTGCCAAAAACCATACCACACCATATATCAAATGCGCCCAATATAACTCAATATAATTCGTATAGCCACTAACATTGCTAGTTAGGATTAATACTAACTTCCTTTTATTTCATTTGCACATAACCTCTTAACATAGTATAGTATAGTTCCTTTCCTTTAATATTTTTCCATAAGTTTCTTTCCATTGCTCTTGTTTCATGTTGTTACTAACATGTGTCTTCTACAAGTGTAACATGTAATGAATCATGGTGAGAATATCAAATGTAACAACAATAATATATGCCACTCACAACATGGAATTTATAGCTTAGAATAATGAAATCATCACATAAAATGCATTATCCATCTACCATTATGTCGCAAACAAAACCAAGACTGCATCATCAACCATATAGAACCCTGTAAGCAACATCAAAACAACAACACAAAATGTGTGATAAGGCTATCTCCGAGCGTCCAGTCTACAAGGGGGTTGCACCTACTAGTATTATATATCATTAACATAGTTTAAATAATAGGCTTTAGGAATACTTTGTGGGTGAGATTCCTCGTTGCGATTTTAATTGTCAACAAACTGGCGACACCACAAGGAAATTTGTTTCCAACAGATTAAGAAATCATAATGTATGGTCTCGTGGATCAAGAACAACATATCAAGAATGTATAATGAGAATGATTATGCAACAGGGGGAAGTGAGCGGATTTAATGGAAAAATGACCGGGAATTTGGGAATAACTCATGAAAAATGTTAAGTATGAGGGGGTTAAGTATGCTAACTTTCTCTTTCAACTGTCAAATGGATGAAGAAATGGAAAGCAGAAGCGGGAGGTAACCAATTTCTTTATAAGACAACAGTGAAAGCAGATAACAAATTCAATTATGCTTTCATGGGAAACGTCGTAACAACTGTGTAAGCTTGATTGTTATTGACTAAAAATACCTTGCAGGAGTGTCACTCTGGCATAACTGATCCAACATCTTATTCTTGACCAAAATTAAACTAAAAGATGAAAATCAATAAAATTCATGACAAAATGGAACTGCGAAATTTTAAAACAGCATAAATAAAATGACAGAATTGCAAAAAACAGAAGGAAAACTATTAAATAAAAGCAAAATTTAAACTACTGTAAGAGAACAAATAAAAAACAGTGGTGGAAATGAAAACATAACTAGACTACTAATATACAGAAAATCCAAACAACTTTAAAACTTTTCAAGTTGGTTCCATGTAGTGTTTTAAGTGAGAACTGTTAGTGCCGTAGGAAAGCAAATGCTCCTATAAATCTTTTAGAATGTAAGAGTTTGTACCTAGGACAAAAGTGATCTTGAAATGACCCAACCATAATTTTTGAAATTTTGAGTGTCTTCCCCTATCAACATGAGTTGAATCCCACAACAGTTCCTTTTCATTGACTTTAAATTTGATAGTTTTGACACTCTTTTTGAAATACTTATTAATAGTATGTTGTCTCCTTTTTATATTATCCAAGGCAAACATCCTTTACTCCTCTAAAGCTAGGAGTGCATTTATCCTTTGTGAAACATTAGAATAATTTAATTCTTCGATATATAGCATTAATATTAAGGAAGAAAGTTCCAAATCAGTAGGCATGATGGCTTCTTGACCATAAACAAGCTGGAAAGGAGTGCAACTAGTGCTTAACTTGGCGGTAGTTCGATCTGCCCAAGGGGTGCAAGTGAGGAGAGTGTGCCATTGACGAGGCTTATCTTCGATGATCCTTTTGACGATTCTCACCATATTCTTGTTGGTAGACTCAGCCTGCCCATTCCCTTGGAGATAATAAGCTGATGAGGTGAAATTTTTAACCCCCAACTTAGCTAAAAATTGGGTCAGCTTAGCAGAAATGAAAGTGGGACCATTGTCTGTAATAATTTCCAATGGAAGACCAAATCTGGAAAAGATGTTATTTTAAAGGAAAGAAATCACCTGATCATTTGTCGAGTGTTTAAGTGGGACAACTTCAGCCCACTTCGTAAAATAGTCTGTGGCTGTCAAAATAAAAATCCGTCTTGTTGAAGATGGAGGATTAGTAGGACCAATAAAATCCAATCCCCACTCTGAAAAAGGAAAGTCTGGGAGGATAGGTTGTAATGACATGGATGAAAGGAATTCTTTCCCAACAAATTTTTGGCACTTGTCACAAGATCTCGAAAAAACATAAGAGTCGTGAAAGATTGAAGGCCAACAATATCCTTTTCTAATAATCTTGAAAGCAGTGGTTTTAGCAGAAAAATGACCTCCTACATGAATGAGCGAATTTAAAGAACCATGAGTTTCTTGCAACAGTTTCTTTGTGTCCTCATTGTTTACACATTGAAGCAACACACCATCAACAGATCTTCGAAACACGAAGTCTCCTATAATGACGTATTTTGCGGATTCAAGACAAAGTCTTCTCCTTTGATGAGTGTCTAATTTGTCTTGACATATTTGGTTTTGTAAGCAGTAAACTAAATTCGTATACCAGGGATGTTCAGACATAGGAAGGATCTGATTATCAATGTAGAATAGTGCCGATAGGGAACTATCCTGTTCATCAATTTCTTCACTATTTTCAGCATGTTGAGCTAAGTGAAAGGCTAAGTCATGTCCCTTGATAGTGGTAGAAGTCATAGTATTCAAATCATGCTCCTGTATCTTGGCAAGACAATGTGCAAGCTTCCCTGAAATATAAGTCTATGAGAGAAAAAACTTGACAACAGGTAAAGGGACTTTTACCAACGTATGCTTACCTAAGATGAAGTGGCGAAACTTTTCAACAACTTTAACAAGAGCGAAAGCATGTTTCTCAATACAAGAATATTTAAATTCATCATCAAACAAACTTTGACTCATTAAGCCATTGGTTTTTCATTACCTTGGTCATCATTTTTCATGAGGATAGAAGAAACTGCTTCCTTGGTGGCATTAGTATATATCGTGAATTCCTTCGCAAAATCCAGCTTCGCCAAAACCAGTGCGGAGCTGATTGCTTTCTTGATCCCTACAAAAGCATTTTAGACATCATCTGTCCAAGAAAAATAACGATCTTGTTTAAGAAGATTATGAATTGGTTTGACCATCACAAAAAAATCTGGAACAAACCTACGAACGAAGTTAATAACACCCATAAAAGCTTGAACCTCCTTCTTGGAAGTGGGAGCATGAAGATTAAGGATAGCAACAATCCTTCCAGGATCAATGCTTATTCTTGAATCAGAGACAATGTGTCCAAGGAGCTTGCCCTTGGTAATGCCGAAAATGGACTTAGAAGGATTTGGAGAGATGCCAAATTTCCTACATCACATGAGAACTCTTTTCAAATGACCAAAATGATATGATCGGTTTTTAGAGTACACAGTCAAGTCATCAAGGTAGATCTGAATGATCTTGCTGATCAAATCGTCGAAAGCTATTTGCATATCTCTTTGAAAAGTGGCACCTTCATTAGATAAGCCAAAAGGCATATGTTCATAAGCAAAGGTACCCCAATGAGTAATAAAGGTGGTTTTATATTTGTCTTCCCTTTTTACCTAGATTTGATTATAACCGGAAAGTAAGGACATCATTTGTGACCCTGCAAATTGCTGCAAAATCATTTCCATGTTAGGGAGAGGAAAGTGATCTTGTATACTAGCCCGATTTAATGCGTGAAAGTCATCACATAATCTGATCTGAATGGTTTCTTTCCGAACATGAACCAAATTGGAAACCCATTCAAAATATTTGACCGGAAAGATGATTCCATCTTTCAAGAGTTTTTCCAACTCCTTTCGAATAGTTGCTTCCAGTGTAGGGTTGATAGGTCTTTGTTTTTGCCTAGCTGGTTTTATGCCTTCCTTGATGGGAATGACATGTTGTATAAGAGCATGATAAAAATCACGAAGATCCTCATAAGAACAAGCAAAAACATCTTGAAATTTACCAAGCAACTTGGCAAACTTCATTTTCTCTTCATCAGAACATTGGGAACCTATTTTAACATTCTTTGGAGACTCGGGTGTCCTAATGTTCAAGGAGATGGTTTCACCCACCTTCCTTTTTGACTCCTCTTCTTTATGTTTCTCTTTATTGCCTACATCACTCGATGCCAAAGAACTCTCTAGAGGAGTCAAGCTCTTAGGAATCTTGTTATCTTCTATGGATATAATTTCCTTGGGCTTATAAGGTTCATTTTGAATGAAAACACAGATGCTCTGATCGCTAGGGAAGACCTGCCAGGATTCTATATTGTCAGGGATATGTGGACGATATAGAGATTGGAAATTACAATAAGGTCTGTGTGGCATAAGTTGTCGATTAGGAGAGGCTGAAAAAACAACTAACCGATCAACCATTGAGTTCAATTCCCTCTTAACATGAGTAATGTTGAAAGATAATAGGTTTGAGATAAGTGCCCAAACAGTTTGGGTGTATTGTTTCATCAACTTGTTTCTAGGAGAGTATATCTTACGTACAAAGTTCACAACAAGCTCAAAATCTCCAAAAACTGTAAGGTGACCACAACCTAGATTATAGGCATTTTCAATGCCTAATAATAAAGCTTCAAATTCAGTGACATTGTTTGTGCAAGCAAACTCCAACCTGTAAGAAAAGTTATGAATTTTTCCAACAGGAGAGTACGAGATAATGCCAGCTCTGTTACCTTCACTAGAGCATGAACCATTAAAGTGCATGTGCCATATACCATCATCTAACTTGATTTGTTCCAAGGGAATGTTATCCTCCTAGGCAAATATAGAATACACCCCTAGGTCCTCTTCGATATAGTTCACATTAGGTTGTGGGACACTCTCTATGTAAGGTGAAATCCTTCCCTCTCTAAGGAATATGATGTTTTTACCATTTCGAGGAATGTGTAAGTGTGTCCCGTTGAGTGAGAGGTATCCACCCGTCAAAGATTTCCAATATCTTCCTAAGATGATTGAGTAATTTATTACTGGCATATAAATTACCTGAATACTAAGGGTTGTCCTTATTTAAGGGTGTGCGCACAAAACTAAGGTCACATCTTTAATCTCACCTATGGTCGTTTGTTGTAGACTATTATAAGAGAGCATGCTCCTGGCATTTTCATTTGTACAAGACAAGCCTGACTCTTCCATAATAATCTTCAACATTACACTTGGGCTCGAACCACCATCAATGAGCAAACAATGGGTGATTTAATCTATATTTTTTACAGAATTATAAAAAGGGGGATTTTTTTACAGGGTATCTAAAGTTATGTACACCTACTTTATTTACAAACGAATCTTCTTCATTTACCTCTTCAGAGAGTTTGGCTACAACAAAATCTTTTCCTTCCATGAATTGTTTTAGATGCCTCTATTGTTCAGGGACGAGAACCATGGCCAGAAGGGTTGCATCTACTTTGATGTTGGCCAACTGATTCAAAATATTGTTTTTGGAAGCGGGGAGAGGGGAGGTAGTTCCTTGACTGTCAGGAACCTTAGGCAACTTAATAGTATCAGCGGGTGCGAATGAGCTCAGGCTAGGGGAATTGCGGGGATGATCATATTTGCCTTTGGGAGAGTAGGACTTGTTCCTAGTATTGATGATCATGACATCTTTTGGCTCTTCAAAATCTATGACAACGATGGTAGTTTCCGGTCTTTTACCAAAGATATTATCTCTGGCACTCTTCTTTACCTCACATATAGTTTTCTTGTGGTGTTCCTCGCAAAAGTTACGCCAACTTCGAGGCATGATAGCTTTAGGCTAAAAATTATTTTCAATTGGATTTCTAATGGGGGGCGCAGAAGAGGATGAAGCTCCAGGGGTGAGAGGGGAGACATTTCCCTTTCACTCATACACTATCATATGATTATTAATATCTTGTACTAGCTGTAAGAGGGCGTACATGTCTGTCTGTTTAACCGATTCTCCCTGAGGAAGACCTGTTCTTTTGAGTTGTTCTTAATACTCCAAACACGTATGCAGAGCGAAACCTAGGTTATCGATGGATTTTTCCTCAAGCCTATGACGGTAGGGGGAAGGTAATGAATTATAATAATGCATGAAAGCGGATTGGTTTTGAGGTCAAATGAGTTCGAGGATTTGATTGTATAAGGTGAAACTCAAGTTGAAGGACTTGATGGTTTCTGTTACACATCAAAATTACTCACTTCAATAGTGTCGCAAGTGTCTTCATTACAAGTGTTGTAAGTGTCGCATCTTGTCTGCAAGTGTCGCATATTGACCACAAGTGTCGCAAGTGTCACAAACATCATACTGTCATCTTCCCTATGTCGTGCCTCTAACGACATCATAAGGACAATTACGACACCTCAAAGACTAGTTTTGAAGAAGAGAAATCAGTTGACAAGGAGTACAAATCTTTTGCCACTGGAAAAACCACTAACAAATGGATTTTGGAGGGTAGCTCTCCCCTACCCACTGTCAGGGAGTGCCAGTGCTCCCTAGGCCTCTTTGGGGGAGCGCTCAAATGCTCTGTCTACCCTTTTGGGGGAATGCTACCTTTTATGAGTGGATTTTTGGTTTGTTGAGCTAAAACAAGGAAGAATCCCCTCAATTTATGAAGGTGGTTGGATTCTAATAGAAGGTCAAGGCATGATCTTAGGGAAGATCCTCAACTAAAGGAGAAGAATCCTCAACTTATCCCAAAGATCTCTCAAGTGGTTGGGCCTCTCTAAGGTTATATAAGGAGGCCTCCTCATGGTGAAAGGAGAGATGGAGATTGAGAATTAAATCAAACTTATGATCCCACAAGTGAGACATTATCAAAGCATAATCAATGTAGATTACTTGAGAAAAGGGGTTGGACAAGGAGAGCTGAAAGAGGTTGTTGCACCTCCATCAAAGGATTGTAAGAACCTTTTACTTGTTCTAATTAATAATCAATGCTTATCCTGTTTCTTTCAAATTTATGTTCATTCCACATGAATTTGTCTTCAGTAGATATATCTATGTTTGAGCTAATCTCAATAGAATATGAAGTTCTTTGTACCTTTGTTTGTTTTATAGGACTTGTCGAGGAGCTCGGGATTGGAGCTCAACTTGGATCTTGCGAGAAAAAACGCCATTAACAAGGTACATATCCCTCTTCTTCCTTTTTGCATATTAGATTAATCAGATCTAAAAAGAATGTCAGTGTCCATGTTAAGCACTTTTTTGTCTTGGCCTTAGGAGTCTAGAGACCAAGAGGGAATACGCTTGTCCGCAGGAGGATTCACCTGTAACAGAAATTGGCGACCATACTGGGGAGGGGATCTAATTTTTGTTTCCTTTCCTATATCTTGTTTTGGCCCTTTGCCCACTCATTTGAACTTCTCCATATTGTTTTTGATTCTTATATATCATTGATTGGCTCTTGATTTAATCATATGCAATTTGATTGACAGAGTTTGCTTGGTTTTTTGAGTTTCTGGGCAATTTTTTTCTAAACTTTTGAAGCAGAGCGCTCCCTTGGCCTTGCTATCAGAGCGTTAACACTCCTTGGTGGTCTTACATAGAGCGTTGGAATGATCTGGTGCCCCTTACACCAGAGTGCTACCCCCTTTTCTATGAAAAATCCTCTAGGTTTTCAATTTCTGGGTTCAGTTTTTTGTTTTTGCACTTGCTTAGAGTCTCATACTCTCAGTACATCTTGGTCTTGGCCTTAAACACCATGTTTTCTAAGAATTGATCCTCTTTGGTTTGGGAATTTGACATTTTCTTTCCTTGCCTTGAAGTCACTCTTTGTCTTTGCTGACCTAGAGCTAACTTGCTGTTTTCTCCTCATTTATCTGACTGAGTGGAATCTTTTGTGAGAAAATCCAAAGGTCTGTGAACTTTTCATTTGATCTTTGAGGTTATTTTTGCAACATTTCTCTTTTGTTTGAGGTTTTTGGTTCTTGTTTGCAAATTTGGTTATCTTTGTCTTTCTTGTTTATTCACGACGAGAGTGTATTTTTGTTTGTGTAAGGTTTGCTTCTGATTGTTTAATCCTAAAGTCTAATTTAAATTAGAAGTTTTACATCTGATTATCACTCACATATAAGAAAAAGGACATATTTTAGTGTTTGGTTTGGATATTAGAAGGCATTTATGAAATTTTTAGCATTACATTGGATTTGATTGAGAAACAATTGTATGAGGATGTTGCATCTTAGTGTTTGATAGTGATAAGAACTTTCTCTCTTTCCCTTTAATAGGCGTTTATCGAAAGAAAAGACTACTTATCATTTTCTTGTGCATTTTTGGGAATTGAGTCACAATACCATTAGTTTCATTGTCATACACCCTTTGAGTAAATAACAACTGCGAAATGAACGCTAATTAAAAATTATCTAAAACATTTTGTTTTTAGGATCTTCCACCAACATTAGACTAGGATTAGCACTTTGGATTAGGCTGTGAGTACAACTCTCCAAAGTTTTCAAAACAAACATTAGCATCTTGCGATAGGGAGAGAAAATCCAATTGTCATATAGGATTTTCTGGGATCCCCCTCTCACAGAGGGTTACACACGAGGTCGCATTTGGGAGAATTACAGAGATTATCCCTCCATGGTTCAACTATTTGTAGTGGTTGGATCATATATTGGGGGTCAATTGAGGGTATACCCACGATTATGTGTGCGATCCTCTCGAGTTGATTTCAGACTTGATATCCTACCCATATGTTCGGATCGGACTATCGACTGTACCCGCCTAGGGGATGACTGCGAGTTGGTGTCTTTAGTTGCCATAATATTTAGGTACTTACACGAGGTGATAGTGAAGGGAAGTCTCACTGTACCTAGAACATACATTGGTCAAAATCACTCAGGCTCCTTGGAGGGTAAATGCAAAATTACTGCGTGGAAGCTTGCACCAAGGTGAAAGTACGTTAAGCAGGTCACCATTGTAACTGTTCCACCATATCCTAGCCCCTTCTTGACTTGATCACGCGACATTGGATTTCATCACCAACTAGTATGATCACCGAAAGAAGTTTTGTTTGCTTGGTTTTTATTCCTAGATTTTATTAGCGTATGCTGTTTCTTCTCATTAGTTGGCCCTAGATTTTCAACGTGTACTGTTATTCTCCAAAATTGAGCCTGTAGATGATAAAGGTCTTCACCGATCGCATAGGATGCAAGGTATGACTCCAAGAGGCTACCAAGCCTTACCTCCTAACCCTCCAGAAGAAAACTACCGTGGAGAGGTAGAAAATTAATCTGACGCTGGGATTGTTGTTACTCCTCCGTTAGACAATCCAGAAGGCGCTTTAGTTACAGTTCAAAATCCCACTCCTCGCACTACATATGTGTCGGCAACCCCTCTCGAACCACTTTTACTTCTCTTAGAATCCCTTGGGAACATCATAGACGAAGAGATCCCATAGTTACCTAAGAGAGATTTTACCAAAACATATATGGGATCCACATAACCAATCTTTGGTGATGAGTATAGGACTCCTATTCGTCATACCACTGCAGTAGATACAAATCCCACACCTGCTTGTTCTGTATGGAGGACTTCATTAGGATGCGATCTCTATGAGAATTTTGAATCCATTCAACAACCCTTTCCTCCTCATGAACCTCCTGTTGAAACATGACCATCTGGTCAAACTATGAATCACCCCATCGATCAAGTCATTAACCCTACTGTTACGTCAGCACAAGTCTATCCTAATGTTGGAATCATCACCACTACTCATTTCCAAGGCACTTCAATCCCTACCCCTACTTTTACAAACTTTCACTCTACAACTCCACATGTTCCACACGATCTTGCTGGGACATATTTGCACCAGAGAATGCAAACCCTTTCCATCCAAATAGAATCAACTGGAGGGAAACCACCATCTAGTAGACCTATCCCTCCTAGAAGACCACCATTCTATGATGGGCCTACCCCTCCAGGGGGACAACCCCCTTTCCATGTTTTTCCTGGAGGGCAACCTCCCTTTGCTAGTCATACCCTGGTTGTTGATCCACCGCTGGCAGGGGGGAAACCTTCGTTTGCTGGAAATCCTTCACAATCTTGGGGAGTATCTTCAGGAGGCACATTTACCCAACCCCACATTGGGGGGCACTCATATCATAACCCACAAGGAGGAGTATCAAATCCTGTTCCTTCCGGACCATCTTATGGACAACCTTATCTGGGCGACATCCCAAACACCACCTGGAGTCCTCAAGGAAAACAACCTTATCCTTCCCAAGGGCCTAATATTTATTCTCCCCCTAATGTGTATCCACCTCTAGGATCTAATTCTTACCCTCCTCAAGGGAAACATGTTTATCCTCCTTATGGGAAAGCAAATCACCCAGCTTATAATACTGAGAACCCACCATTTTATGTAAATGTTTCTCGGCCATCATCGAATCCTTCTTATCCTGGTCAGAAAAAACCGTATGTAGGAGGACCTACTGGTTACAATTATCCACCTAACCCAGTTTATGGTCCTACTGGTGTTCCTATGCCACACCAGTATCATCCGCAAGTTAACCGACATATACCTTTCCTTGCGACTCTGGATCTCCCAGAGTTGTCTCGGTTAACCAATGATCCTATTTTTCA
>JASDQU010737088.1:687-17911 GCA_032191745.1 Picea mariana | reverse complement strand
AGCCAGAGAAACCAGGGTGGCAGGGTGGTGCAAGGGAGAACTGTTGTTCTCTGTTATACAGGTTGATGCTTGTGTGACTGGAAGTTGGTGCTTCCATCCAGTTGGTGCTGGAACACATAGGGAGTTGTTGCTTCCTTCTAGTGGGTGCTAGAGAAACTAGGGAGTTGGTGCTTCCTTCTAGTGGGTGCTAGATAAACTAGAGAGTTGGTGTTCTCAACAAGTAGCATCTTGCAAAATAGAGGTGGTAGCCTCATTATGAGTTAGTTCTCGAAAACTGCTTGGCTTGCTTCCTTCAACTTTTTCCCCCATCTAGATAGACGAGTACCTCTTTTTAATTTAACGAGCTCGAGGAGGGTAACACATGCTCGATATGACTCACCTTTGGTAAGTCCCTCTTCCTTTGTTTAACGAACTGGAAGAAGTAAGGGTTTGGTCTCATATGAGCCCTTCAATGTATGATTGTTTAACGAATCCAGAGAAGGTAAACTCGGTGGTTTTTCATATTTAGAGAGTCTGAAAACATCTTAAAGATGACTCCAGTGTTGTCCTTTTTCATAATGTTAGTCTCGTAGATCCACTGTGTATTCTTCGTGGCTACGATCAGTTCATGTCATAGGGGTATAGATCCACATTGTATCTTCAGTGGCTATACCTTTTTTGTCAATATAATTATGGATCCGCAGTGTATTTTATGGCAGCCATACCTAAAAAGTATTTATCACTCAAGCATAGGTATGCCTACCTTGGGTTTGAAAGATGTCATAATATTTGTTTGATGGTTGTGTGCAACTTTTTTCGGTCTCTCTGCGTCCATATCCTTGCTTGAAAAAGTCTACAAAGTACTTCAGTCAGCATCGTCTTCTAACTTCACACTTTGGGGGGCAATCTGTTACACATCAAAATTACTCACTTCCATAGTGTCGCAAGTGTCGTCATTACAAGTGTTGTAAGTGTCGCATCTTGTCTGCAAGTGTCACATATTGACCACAAGTGTCGCAAGTGTCACAAACATCATACTGTCATATTTCCTATGTCATTCCCCTAACGACATCATAAGGACACTTAAGACACCTCAAAGACTAGTTTTGAAGAAGAGAAATCAGTTGACAAGGAGTACAAACCTTTTGCCACTGGAAAAACCACTAAAAAATGGATTTTGGAGGGCAGTGCTCCCCTACCCACTGTCAGGGAGTGCCAATGCTCCCTGGACCTCTTTGGGGGAGCACTCAAATTCTCTGTCTACCTTTTTGGGGGAGCGCTACCTTTTCTAAGCGGATTTTTGGTTTGTTGAGCTAAAACAGGGAAGAATCCCCTCAATTTATGAAGGTTTTTGGATTCGAATAGAAGGCCAAGGCATGATCTTAGGGAAGATCCTCAACTAAAGGAGAAGAATCCTCAACTTATCCCAAATATCTCTCAAGTGGTTGGGCCTCTCCAAGGTTATATAAGGAGGCCTCCTCATGGTGAAAGGAGAGATGGAGATTGAGAATTACATAAAACTTATGATCCCATAAGTGAGACGTTATCAAAGCATAATCAATGTAGATTACTTGAGCAAAGGGGTTGGACAAGGAGAACTGGAAGATGTTGTTGCACCTCCATCAAAGGATTGTAAGGACCTTTTACTTGTTCTCATTAATAATCAATGCTTGGCCTGTTTCTTTCAAATTTATGTTCAGTCCACATGAATTTGTCTTCAGTAGATAGATCTATGCTTGAGCTAATCTCAATAGAATATGAAGTTCTTTGTACCTTTGTTTGTTTTATAGGACCTATCGAGGATCTCGGGATTAGAGCTTAGCTTGGATCTTGCGAGGACAAATTCCGTTAACAAGGTACATATCCCTCTTCTTCCTTTTCATGTATTAGCTTAATCGGATCTAAAAAGAATGTCAGTGTCCATGTTAAAAACTTTTCTGTCTTGGCCTTAGGAGTTTAGAGACCAAGAGGGAATCCGCTTGTTCGCAGGAGGATTCACCTGTAACATTGTCACCATCTTTATAGGAGATGTTATTGTACTCCTGTAACTGCTCAGATGGGATTTTAGATTTCCCATAGGTGTATTTTAACCAATAGACTAACTCCTCCCAAGTAGATAAAATCTTAGGAGGAAGGTCAAAGAAATCGTCCACAACCTTACCTTCCAAGGAATTGACAAATAAGTGCATGCAAGTATCGTTGTCATTATCTCCTATGTTGTGACAGGCATTAGAAAATGCCACCAGGTGTTCATTTTTAGTGACAATGTTATTCCTCGAAAACCTAGGAAGATTCTCTTTGAATTTAGGAAGTGGAAGTGTAACAGGTGCTAGGTTAAGAGGAGAGAAAACATGCCATGGTGTGGTTGTAGCATCTTCTTCAAATTGAAAAAGCCCATATTTTTTAATGATTTTGGCGGGTTTTGTGGTAGATTGGACAGGGACATGGTGGCTATATAAGCTACCAATCACTGACGAAGTTGAAGACTGAGAGGAGGAAGCACTTCCAATGCCACCACTAGATTCCATCTTGTGGATGATAGGTAAGGGAGAGAAAAATGAACTGGATGTATCAAACAAGGTTCTCCTTAGAGTACTTTGTTTGGTAGATAACACAATGTTCCTTCTTCCTATTTCAACCATAGAATTAATTTCAGGTGATAAGTCTCTTCTTCTCCTACACGAGGGTCTAAGGACATGAAAAGAAGGTCAAAGCTGGAGGAACAAGAAGGTTATTGCTGATTTCTTGGCTGTTTATGTCTAGCTTCTCAACATTCTTGGGCACTAATGTCTCGTTCAATTGTTTCCCATGAATGATTAAGCTCAACACGAGTATTAGCAGTGTCTAAAATGGTGTTAAACAAATTCAAAGCAATGCTGGTCTGATCTAGAAGACCGAGATCAATATTGGGTTTCCTTGCAACAAGAACAATCATTAAGAAATAAAACAGTCAAAGAATCAATATCATAAAAATAGATGTATTCGATGATAATCAAGCATAAAAATTAACCAGAAAGATATTAAAGATCTCCCCAGTCTGGTCGTCAAATAAATGTTGAGGAAAATATATGAAATGATCTTACTCAAGCATTTTCAGATCTTGCTTGGCTAAATCAAGATAGACGGAAATATCACCCTATGTTTATAGCCATCAAAATTTGTATCCTAATTCACAAGTATTGATTACAAGTGTTTAGACTGTTTTTTTTTATAAATGAAAGCTTGCTAGAAAATTCATTATTTATGTAATTTTCTGAATATAACATATGCTAAAATAAATATAGAGACAAAAGTAAAGACATCAAGTCAATAATCATAATAGATGAGACAAAAAGCAATCGTTTATTTCATTCCAATTTATCAAAAAAACCGTTCTCTTTACAAAATTCCCCGAGGAAGTTTTGGACCAAAGTCAAACTTAGATGTCCTCGTTGAAAACCATAAAAAAGGACTTCTGATAGAAAGTAAAAAACTGAACTTTAAAATATGGATCAACTTGCCACAGATTTCTGCCCACTCGACTATGCATAATAGCCTTTGTGAGTCATGAAATTTAATTCACAAACAAACAAGTCTACACAGACTATCAAAGATAGATCAACACCTCTGAAAAAAAAGTGGCTGAATGATGTAATTCAACCTTGAATCTTTCTGTCTACAATAAGACCCTACTATCATAAAAGAGTATTAGGTTTCCAATGAATTAAAGAATGAATGAAAACTGAATTATCTCAACAAAACTCAAAGACCAGACCTTAGTATGCTTCTCCTTCTATTCTCCTCTTGTTCCTCCATTTCCTTTCGCCTTTAAGAAATTAGAATTAGTTGAAGTAGTTGAACTACTTCTTTAGTTAAGTTAACTAAAACTCAACCAAATTTTTAGTTAAGGGGGAAAAGTAATAAAATCATAATAAGGGTTTTTAATAAATAATAACTAGTAGATGGAACCCCTTGTGACTCCCTTTAGTTCTTTAAGAATCATAACACAACTAGTTACTCAAACAAAACATCCCTTCTTGTGACTCCCATCATCACTTTCATATTTTTACATTTTATATCAATGATAATTGAAATTATTTCCAAAAATATATTACCCATATATCCAAAAAAACAGTGTGCTGTCCAAAATTTCAGAAATCATTTGTTCTCAACAATCAATAAATAAAAACACTTAAAATCCATATTTTCCACTCTGGGAGGCAATCTTTCCCTTGCTACTGCTGTCACCCTTTGATCTCTTTGAATTTGCCTTAGGTTGTGTGGAGCCTTTAGGCCTAATCTCACTGATCACATGAGAGCAATCATCTCTCAAATGCATGTGGGAGGACACAGATTTGGCAGAGTCATTTGAGGGTGAGGAGGGGGCAGCAACGACTTTTCCTTTGTCAAGAGCATGGTGGGCCTCGATTTTTAACCTTTTTCTTGCGTGGCAAGACTGTATTGGTGAGTGGACAGGGGCAACTTGGACAATTTTATTAACAGGTGGATGGGTAGGTAGAGACAAGTTAGGCCAGCCATGATGTTGGGAGACTGTCGGGTGGAAAATCTATTTCCATTTGTCCTTCTAAAGGATTTCAGGTTTTAGTGAAACATGAGGGGGTACTGGGATACCGGGGACTTGTGGGGCTTGGATGAGAGGCCTTTGAAGCCTAGGTTAGACCACTCCTTTCCCAATCTAGTTAAAAAATCCATCTTGAAATAGATGGCCTAACTCTTGCGAGTCTGCATCAAAGTATATAGAGAACCATGGCCTTCTAGGGCCTCTGTTCCAATTTCCTCTTGCTCTGTTACCTCGGCCATGGCTACCTCTGCTGAAAAAGTTCATTCCTGTATGCATTATTGATTAGAAAATAGTTTCTTCAACAACCATACATGACAACTCTTTTAAATATGAAACAAAGTTTGATTCAACAACATATCTGACTCATGCAATCCGATCCATACAAATCGTTTAATACTTGTCAATGAGGAGCGGGTGAACAAGGGTTCTGGGATATGTGAGGGTTTGTATTGAGAAAAAAGTGTTAAAATGAGGGGGAATAGATCATGATTACTTCTCACAAACATCAAACAATCAACTGTATCATAAATCAAAAGAATTATATCACTGCAATTCATCCCTATGCGATCCTTTAACTGCCATAATACATAATTTATCTTAACTGTAATTAAATTTTAGGAACATGGAGTGGATAGTGAATATGGGAAGGCAAGGAGAGTTGTAATGTGCGAAAAGTGAAAGAATGGTAAGGAAGAGAATGGATATTGTTCATAAAACTAATTAATCAATCCATAAAAAAACAACTCTGTATTCAATACCAGTATACCAATACTAATTAACAATTCCCGTGTGTCAATAAATGTTCACTGTCCCACATTCAATTCTTCAATTTTTTTTTAATCAACACAATCTATAATCATACTCAGAATCACTATGCCTTTCAACAATATTATTAAGAGAATACTTGTTTCTTTTCATTTCTTTTCTTTTCATTTAAACAAAATCAAAAGGAACCCACAGTCACATTGCTTCATCTTTGTCCAACATATATTTCTATAGAATATCAACCACTGTGCATAATTCGTAATTTCCAAAATCAAACATAGACACAGGTCTTTCCCGAGTTGAACAAACCTTTTTAAAACTTGCCGATTTCATTCTTTTGACAATATTAACAAATAAACTTGCAATGAAACCATACTACGAAACTCGTTCTTCATTTCTGATGGTGTAATAAAACAAAACAATGCATGATGTCTCCATAAACCCTACACAGTAAACAACCAAGTCACAATCATCATTTTCCCCAACTTGCAATGATCCTGATAGGGACAAATCAAACACAAAACATCCACCAACTACAATTGACACCACGCTGTAGGAACACAATGACCAACACATAATGAAAAGAGGCAACCCTGTGACTGTAGATTACCATTTTCTCCCAATTAACCAATTTAATAAAAAAAATGAGTTGGGTTATTGATGCAACTGTCACAACAAAAGGAGGCAACCCCTCGACTGTACACCCATTCTCATCCCCAATTACAACTTTCCAAGAACCCGATCAAACAGAGATGAGACAATACTCAAAGCCACTGTCATAACCACTCAACCAACTTATGACAATCAACAAGATACCCAACAAGAGTGTGACTGGTTGGGGTTATCAAAATGGGCTCTGTAACCATGAACTGAAGAAATAATCAAGAGTTTGCTCGGTCACCAAAACACAGAGAGATTGGAGGCCAAACTTATCAATAATAGGTAGAAAACCTTCGAAACAAGCATGGTGGAACCACAGGTTTTTATAACTCTCATCTTGTGTAATAATGTGACAATTCAACACCGAGTAGGGTAGGAAACAATGCAGAAGAGCAACGATTTCTCATTGGACAATAAAACATACCAAGAACGCACAGAGGCATAACCCTCACGCTATTCTCAAGAGACAAACCAATTTATAACAATGCCAATGGAAATGCAGACCCCAAGTACTACCAACAACCATGAAGCATACTTCTTGGCATAATGGCCACCCCATAACCAACTCTGTTGATGCCAATATCACAAAAATAATCCCATGACCAGGTGAATAACCCATGAACATGGCTCTGGAAGATACACAGTGACCAAAAGGTAGTTCAAAACATACACAAAAACCCCATAGCACTTGAATACAACCAGATATGGTTACCATAACTGTGAGGAGGCAGACAACAAGGATAAACATAGCGAAACCCTCCAACAAAATACCCATAACTACTTAAAAAAACAGAGAGCCATGACAGTTTCCACCACATAGAACAACCAACGAAATCACAACTTCAACAAATCAATCTTTCCAATTGCAAATGAATAGCCACACATTCATTCCAGAGAAAATACCCATGCGTTTACACAATTGCCAATCTCAGGAAAACACAAACCAACACATTACTGAGCCATCGTTTCTTTGATACACAAAGCGAAATTCATGGATGGGCGAAAAAAACCATACCTGTAACCAATCGCTTTAAAAAGGGTGAGCTAGTCGAGCAGTTCCTTCCAAGCTTGAATCTCAGAGCTTAACCATAGAAAAACCAAGTGAAACAATAACCATGCTAGGGTGACGAACCAGTGGGAGAAGTATGGAGTGACATGCATTTACTGCACGTCGCTTCCATCTTCCCCATATTCAATTTCGTAGTACACAACAACTAGCCAAAAACCATCCATTAGCCATGCCATTAATTCCATACATTGAAACTTGCGACATATTACTTGCTAAGTGCGCCACCCCAATCCATATTAACCATTTCCAAAAACCATACCATACCATATATCAAATGCGCCCAACATAACTCAATATAATTCGTATAGCCACTAACATTGCTAGTTAGGATTAATACTAACTTCCTTTTATTTCATTTTCACATAACCTCTTAACATAGTATAGTATATTTCCTTTCCTTGATTTTTTTTCCATAAGTTTCTTTCCATTGCTCTTGTTTCATGTTGTTACTAACATGTGTCTTCTGCAAGTGTAACATGTAATGAATCATGGTAAGAATACCAAATGTAACAACAATAATATATGCCACTCATAACATGGAATTTAGAGCTTAGAATAATGAAACGATCATGTTATCACCCTATAATTTATAGGATCAACTGGTGACTGGAATTTTTTCTCTTTAGTGTTTTTGTTTGTCAAATGATTTTTCATTCTGCAAATAATTTGAGAAAAAAAAAAAAGAAAAAAAAAGAGAAAAAGAAAAGAAAAAGAAAGAAAAGAATAAAAGAGGGCATAAAATAATTTCAATTAAAGCCCCATGCAATAACAGTGACTTGGTCCATACCTTTCAAGCATGGCCAAGTTCTTTTAAATTGATGTTGATAGGAATAGTGAATAAGCTTGGCTAAACTGTTTAATCTTAGCCAAATGATCTAGGTTAGTTAGTGAATAAATCTGGCCAGACTGTCTAATCTTGGTCAGGTAGTCCCAGGATAGAGTAAGTTATTAGCCCAACAGTTTAATCTGGGCTAATTGTCATAGGAAGTTAGGTTAGAACATAGGGTAGTTTGCTTGATTTAAATAAAACGAACTCGAGGATCAATGTTGGACCATGTTTTGGATGCTTAAAAAGTTGGTTGTCTAACCCTTTGGTGATGTAAACATGTAAAAGCTTGGGAAAAACCCATGATATGCTCTTATCCTAAGTTTTTCAGGGCGCATATGCTTTCGTGCCCACATTTATGCACCGCTCATGTATCAACGACTCAGATGATCGCACCTAGATCTACGGTGGACAAATATTTCCGGACCCCCTGGACCGTTCTACCTTTAACGGTGGGGAGGGGGGGGGGGGGGGGCNCTGGACGATCCAAGTTTCGACGCTTAGATCTACGGTCTGTATTGGATTCTGGACCCCCCATCCGTTCTGCCTTTAAATGGAGAGTGGGGGGTCCAAAATGTGTGTTAAAGAGCGCGCACATATCTGCAGTCAAAAGGAAAGTGCGCAGATAGACGACTTAAGGTATTTTTCGGACCCTCCCGACTGATCTACCTTTAACGGTGGGGGGGGGGGATCCGGAATGGAATCTTACTCTGGCAGGCCCCCTATCTATACGTGGCATGAATCTACTGGTCCCGAATCCCACCACCTCTTTCTATCTGACATACCTCGTCACCTCGTGACATCATTATCCACCTTACCATAAGAGTCACATCCCGTAAATCCGTCATTCCTTCTCCCTTGTTCACCCGTGGCAAGTCCCCTCACCATGATTTTTCCCCCAACCGATAACCGCCACATCACTCATCCGTATCCCTCAGTCACTGTCACCTACCATCTCACGTTCTAAATGACCCATTGGCCATTTATTACTGGATAAATTATCCGTTAACAAGCTATCCTGCCCCCCACGCCCAACGGATACCCATTTACTCAATACTACCCTCATCACTTCATTCTTTCACCATTTACCCACTCTTCACACCAGAGAATTTACCCTGTTTTCCTCTCTGTCACAGTCATTCGCTCCCATCTACTGTCGTCCCCACTAACGTTGTTTTATTTTCAGGTATTGTTACAGTAATGGCGCCAAAGTCAAAATGAACAGAAGGAGAGGAGAATTCGTTTCTCCCGCCTCCTGTCGACCTCGACAGGATTCCATTGGTCGACAAAGACTACTTAATTGTAGACATAAAGTGCGACTTCAACTTCGCAGACCTTCAATCATGGCTTAAAGAAGTTTTCCTGGACCAGAGTGATGAAATTGGACTCTGGGAGTCCAACCTACCCTTGTATCTCTTCCCCCAGATTCACCATTTCATAGAGTTCACCCTCAAGTGCCAAGCCCACTATATCTCCGAGCAAAGAGCCATCGTATCCTCGTCCGGGGAAATTCTTTTCCTCATCACGCCAGAAACCATTGACCAAATGATGCAAATATCCCAAGCTAACTCCGCCTCACCTTTTAACCTTGAGATCATCACAGAATTATACCAGAATCTGTCATTTCCTCAAAGAGCCCAAATATTTGAGCTTTTTCTTCCACAGTCCGCTCAGCTCCCCACTACAAATCCCCCTTATCCTTCCTCCATGTTCTCAACAAAAGGAAACCAGGTTATCATGTCGCTATGCGCCTTGTTGGGTTATTATTCAGATCAATGGGTAGATGAACCCATTCAAGGATTTTTGTCCATTTTCTCCGCCGATGAGAAGCCCACTACACAGTTTGATTTCAGCACGTTCCTGGCGAACAAAATTCACGAGCAATTCGTCAATTTCTCCACAGAAGGCATGTTCCAGTATTCTTCAATACTGACATACCTGTTCATTTTCTTCCAAGCGGACAAATTTGATTTTTCTATGCAGAAGATGGACGGAGATGGCAGACCCCAGGCAATAACCATATGGACTTCCCTGCTCAGACATAACTCCATGAAATTCAGCTTCAAGCAGTTCATCGATCAGTTCTACCACCCAGTGGTGAGTATGCTCAGTGACAGACTTGAACCCAGGATTAATGACGAAGTTCAGAGGATCCTACATCTCTCGGATCGTACAAAGACTAGTGATTGGTACCTGTACCAAAATCACACTGAGATCAGAGTCTATGGGTGTGAGTTGGCCCCATATAAACTGCCCAAATACTTACCTGTCAGAATTTTTTCCCTGGAATACATAAGGCAGATGATAAACTTGGATGATATTCATTTTGTGTCTTTAAAGAAGAAGCAACAACTTAGAATCAAAGGGCAGATTGGGTCTTTCATCTGCAACAGTCGAGGCGCCAGGGAGGAAGCGGACAAGCTACTAAAGGAAATGAAATTCTTTGTGAGTTTCACATGGCACTATGATCCGTGCGAGATTATTTCAGAGATGAGGATACAAAACAAGAATATCCCGTATGTCCACGAATCTAGGCCCGAGGTAGAAAAATTTGCAAACCAGACAGGATGGGAACCAAATACTTTGGTTGAGACAGAACCATAGGGCCTTTCGATCACTGTATCACAGACGACCACCCGACAGGCTCCAAAGGAGAAAAGGCATAGGCAGGATCTGTCACCTCCTATCAATGAAGTATCATTAGAAGAATTTCGATTGCATACCAAGAAACCAAAAACCAGTCCGACTCCTGACCCCGCTGGAGAAAAGAAAATTCCATCCACTACAGTGACAGAGGTTGATCGGTCGCTCCTCAGCACAAGCAGCAAGCAGATTATAACCACAGTGTTACCAAAGAAGCCTACAGATACTCCATCAATCAACCAACCAGGCAAAACATGACTGAAGCTGAGTATTTTTGAGAAATACAATCTGATCAAGAAAAAGAATTAGACTCTGACTAGCAGCACATACGCCCAATTCTGGAAGCAAACGTTGACTGCACAACACAGGCTGCTATCGGCATTTGACACAGAGAAGGGAATAATGCACATGGCATTTCTCCAAGCACAGGTGCCAGACCCAAAGGGAATCACCGACTATAAATGGGAAACCTTTGAATTCTAGACCAAGGACGTGCATCCTGCCGATCAAATGGACCTGCACAAGCAAACTGGAGAAATGGTTTTCTCCACGCTGGCACATGCTTCCACTACTGCCTCTAGGTTACAAGTGTCTTTGAACAACTTCCAGACACAGTTGAAGTTGGAGAAAATATCATCCTTTGCCAAGGATAACAAGATCAAAACGCTAGAGGAACTGGTCCTCAAGATCGGGTACGACCCCTCGAATGTGAAAGTAGTTGAGGAGATGATCAAGAAAAAAAATTCCAACATAGTGTCTTTGAGGAAACAATTGAAGCTGCCACCAACAGTAGACTCACAGGCAAAGGAAATCGCAAAGACAGAAGGAGAAAAAGATGAGTTGTTTAAGTTAATCATGGAGCAGAATGCACAACTGAAGGAAATGGAAGCTGAGATGGAGAAGATAGTGAAATAGAAAGAACAGTTGAAACCCATGGAAGTCATTCCATTGAGTGCAGTTCCACTCTCAGGAGTGAGCACAACATCAATAGCAGAAGTCCCATCGGCAAATCCACTGACGTCTCTGGAAAAGACGGTTGAATTGGCCAAATCTATGGAAGAGATGAACCTACAGGAGACAGAGATTAGCAGGCTCAAAAAGGAGACTGAGAACCTTCAGGAACTCAAATATTCTTATCAAACCAACTTCTCCAAGGAAAAACAGGTGTCAAACTAGCTCAAACAAGAGTTACAACAGCTCCGGAAGCAAAAAGTGGCAGGTAAAACACTGGCCGAAGTCAAAGAAAGTGTCTGGACAGACATCACCAAGTCTATGAACGAAATATGGCCAATGATACAGATTATGTTTGAGAAAAATGAATTGGTGCAGAGAAGTAAACAAGCCATCGAGAAGATCAGATCAGAACTAGGAGAGATGCCCACACAGGCTAATGAAATTATCAAATTATTGAATTCTAAAACTAGAGAGGAGCTGGAAGAGCCGAGAATTGAGGATAGAACAGAGACCATCCTTGAGGTCAAAAGAGTCTTGACCAAGAGAGGACTGATACTACAGCTAGAAGAAAAGGTTCAGGCCATGGACCTATGGGTACAAAGGTTTTTCAGCAATATTGAGGCTCTACAGAAGAAAGGTCTTCCTGGTTTGAAGGTGATAAATGACAAATTGATGACGCTCCCATATTACAAAAAGAGACTAGCCGATGTGGCTAAGGATAGTTCGAAATTTTCATGGATTCAAGGTAGCATCACCGACAAGGCATTCCTAGATGCACTTCAGTTGGACATCAACATACAACATGAGATCCAGTACATCTTCATCTTCATCCGGTACATCTTCACACAGAAATGGATGAAGTCTACCGAAGGTTACTCAAAGTCAGTGTTCCCAGTCATCTTCGATGGGAAGAGCTTTGTGACCTGATCGAGTAGTCGATGAGCTATTCCAGCCCAGTTAGCTATCCAGTCAGACAAGGTCGTGCAGAGGCCTCACCAACGGTTCACCCAGAAAACAACATGCAGTTTCGACACATCATCAAACAATTTCCTAGATTCTTGTAATTTGTTAAGTTAGTTAAGCTAAAAATAGATTTACCACATCCTAATCTTTAATGAAAGGATCGTTGGTAATTTTGGGTTATAAATACTTCACTTTTCGAAGTATTGAGGGTTGATCTTTACGCCCTGAGAGCTATCGGACTGTAATATTTTTCAAGAAATCTTCCATTAATACAAAGAGGCATCTTCACAGGATTCTTGCGTGTACTCATTGGCGATGTTTTCCTTTCTAAGTTAAATGTTATTCTCGCTTAATTATCATACTGTTTTCTAAATCTAATCTTTGAAAGTAATGAACGTTGCAGGATTTATCTTTGTATACCCTGTTTCTGACTTTAAAAGATTTAAGTGTCTCATCTTCTGATTTTACGATAAAGAAATTCTTAATTGCTTCTTTGTTGTAATTGACATTCTCACCTTTTCTGCTATTCCTCATTTATGCTGCTAAAAGAATCCAGTGATTACATTATCTCGCCCTGTGAAAGGTTTCTTTGTTTTCTGGTTTAGATTTTATTTTCATGATACAGACCCCATAGCCCAATGTATGTGTAAAGCTCTCTCAGCCAACCCAACAAAAACTACAACAAACAAACAAACAAACATATTTTATTTACCTAGCCTAATATTTTAAATTTGAAACATATCTAAATCATACAGAGAGATCCCTCTCTGAAGCTGGTAGGGTTAGATCCCAGCTTCGAAGTGGTTGGATAAAGTTACCTCCCGTCGATTTCTTCTTTTTTGACAACCTCTAGGAAATTTACAGAGCGTTAACAGATCACATAAAATGCATTATCCATCTACCATTATGTCGCAAACAAAACCAAGATTGCATCATCAACCATATAGAACCCTGTAAGAAGCATTGAAACAACAACACAAAATGTGTGATAAGACTATCTCCGAGCCTCCAGTCTACAAGATGGTCCCACCTACTAGTATTATATATCATTAGCATAGTTTAAATAATAGGCTTTAGCAATACTTTGCGGGCGAGATTCCTTGTTGAGATTTTAATTGTCAAAACCATGGATATAACTCAACTCACTATTCTTGTACACACCCAATGCATTCATGATCCTAGCTAGCATGTAACATGAATCTCCCATAACAAATTCATACAAGTCTCTTCTTCCTTCTAGTGACTCACCCTCTAGGATCGAGCATCCCTGTCTCTGCTACATAGTCCCTTGGGTGACCCATCATTTTCCAAGTCTTCCTCACATAGGAAAGGTACACATACTTATAGATTCTTATAGACAAAGAGTCCCTTTGGCTTGCTATAACATAGCATATCACATCTCAATGGTGATCAAGGCATATCATAGGGTTTTAATGTCACTACAATGGAATTCTCTCCATGCTTTTCAGCTTCAAAAACCATCATCTATGCTTCCTAGATAGAGCCATCGTCTCACCCATATCATATACATAAAGTTACCATGATATATCATCARAATAATTTCAATTATAATTCTTCTATTTCAAGCCTATTTCATGCGGAAATCATATTTCAAAAGTATGAGATTCTTCTCATAATGTTTGGCTCTTACATGTGGTATCACCCAATATTCATTATGGACTTACACTCATTTCCATATCCAAGACCATTCTACCTACAATATAAAMTTTCAATCAACCAAACAACTATGGTTATTCATGCMTATAATCCTTTCATTGCAACATTTACAATATCCCCATAAATGATGTCAGAATTATAACACACTAATAATTCAATCACTTCTAGTTGCATATCACATGAATTGAAATGAAACTGTCATTCATTATATATGCATTAAAAGCATTCATCCACTTAATGCATCAAGAATATTTACCAACATAATTCATAATTGTAGGATCAATATGTGCATGCTTTCATATTTTACTTATGCATAATCACTCAATGCACTCTCACATTGAATCAGATTTACCAGAATTTAAGATAATGTGTTTTAAACAAGATAAGTTGGAGTACTCAACCCACACCTCTACACATGATCCAAACACTTCCCTATTACTTTTTTGACCATTTGGATACCTTCCTTCTCAACCCAAACAAAACACTAGGTATATAATTCTTTAGTGCTCTTCAGTGTTGGAAAAGAGGTTGCATTCTAAAAAATCGATTGCAAGTAGGAGGACCATTGGATATTTGTGCAGTACTATATCTTTTTTGACACATTATGGCCTCGCACATGGTTATCTCGCATGGAATTTAGTTTCACATGGTATACAAAATTCATAACATAAGTATCCTGACTTAGTTACTCATACCAACTCATGAATGCATCACAAATATTCTAACAATCTTTAGATATCAAAAGCTTCTTGCCTTATCATACCCCACTTAGTGTTGATATTGAGAGAGGGGGTGAATCAATATCAAGTAAAGTTTAGAATTTTTTTCAACTTATTCTTAAACCATTCAATTATATCCAATGAGCAATGAACAATAGTATAAGAGTTACACCAATACACCATGCACAATATATGACAAATAATCAATAGTTATTGTTCAATGGAAGTAATGACTTCCAAAGGTAGCTGCAACTTCCAAATATAAAGGGAGTGATAAACCTCCATGAGGAAGATACAATCCTCCAATATCAAGAGAGGGTTGACTTCTCCATCCTTTCCCCTTCCTTTCACCCAAGAATATATGAGAGATAATAAAACTTTACATTAAATCATCACCATCAACCAACCATCACATAGAACCTGATAATGCTTCATGAGACTTCTTTAACTTCTACAATTCTTCAATTCTTGGAATACTATGATCCTGTATACAATATTAATCAATGTATTCTCTGAAACTCCTCCAAGTTTCACTCTTTGAATCCTCCCCAAAAAGAAGTTATATAGAGAATGGTAGACCTTATTCAATTCTGGTTTATTCAAGAGAGCAAACTTGTATAGAATTCCCCACGCTCAATATTTAACTAAAGCTCGTATGCTTCCCAATGAAATTGGTCTCACTTAATTTGGATTCTCTATGAATAACTTATGACTGTTTTACCCAAAACACCTGTTTATTGACTAGCTTCAGGACTAGTAAAAAAACCCTACCTTCCACAGAGTGTATCTCCATAATTGTAGCGAATAAAGAGATGAATTTTTTACCACAGGTACCTTGATATTTATTCTCAATACCATATCAATTTCATCATCTTAATCTTTCTATAAAAAAATTTATAGCGAAAATGGTAAGATGACATGTAAATAACATACCTTAGAACACATCACCAAAAGACTTCATCCTCCCTTGAAATCCGACCTTCTTTACTTCTGATTTCCTTTGAAATTAAAATTGTACATGAAATGAATGTATAATGATATGTATTTATACCATTTATTTCACTTTATTTTAACATTAGGGACAATCTGACACTTTCTTATTTTGTAATTCTTTTCTTTAATTATCCTCAGGGCCGACTTATACTTCCTTCTTCAATTCACTTTATCATCTTCAAAAATTCATTTCTCCTCAACCATGAGGATCCACATGATGTGCCAAATACCACCGGAAACAACATGCTGTATACTATCCATCCATGGGTGTTTTATCTGCATGTGCATTGTCCTTCATGTCCAAATACCTTCATCAATCTTGCGGTCCAAGACCATTGACTAGGGTTGACATCAATGACAACAACCAATGTTCCAACAATATCCCCCTTTGTCATTGATGGAAACACTCATGCTCCCCCTGTCATCATTATCTCAATTTATCTCCCCCTTTGACATCAATGGAAAATGGTGGGGTTGCTCCCCCTTAACATATAACACTTAATAACACTTCATTTTTATGGTCTCTTTATTCCTTGGAGTTTTTTTTGTGGTTTTAGGACGTATATGTTACTTGGTCTTCTTGTTTCAGTTGAAACCAATCTTCCTGGACCTTCTTCTTTGATTTTGCATCTTTGTGAGTCAAACGTGAGAGTATATCCTTGATCACACATTTTACTAACACTGAGTAGATTATGCTTCAAGTCTTCAACCAATAGGACATTCTTTGGTTTTACATTTTTTCTTCCAATCTCTACTACACCTTCTCCAAGTATTTTGGCAGATGATTCATCTCCAAATGAAACATTGCCACCCTTTATCTTCAAGATTATGAATTTTTCTTGATCCCCGATCATATGTGAAGAACATCCATTGTCTATGTACCATTCAACTTCTTCTTTATATTCTTCAGCGGTCAATGCTATTAGAAAATCTTCATTGTTTGGAATCTCTTTCCTTATCCATACTATGGATGGCATAGGGACATCTTCATTCATATATCTGAAATCTCGTGCTTTGTGACCAAGATAATTACATTTGTAGCATACAATATTTTTGTCCATCATTGGGGAAAATGAATTATAACTTCCGTTGATAAATTCACGATTATTTCCATATCTTCTATTTACACCATTCATGTTTCTTTCATAGTTGTTCCTTTCATTTATTATGCGATTAATTGCCTTATGTCCAAAATTTTTGCAAGTATAACAATGACCAAGAAAGAATTTTTGATCCCTGGGAGTAAGTAACTTTCTTTGTGATGTAGTCCATTTGGGTTCATGATCTACTCTTCTGTAGTTTCCTTCATACTGATTGAAGCTTCTTTGATTCCTGAAGGTAGGAGGTCTTCTTGGATATTCATCTCTTTTGTAATCATTCCTTCTTTCTGGTATCCTGGTCCACTTCTCATCAAC
>JASDQU010737087.1:158220-171076 GCA_032191745.1 Picea mariana | reverse complement strand
ATACCTCACTCTCTCTCTACCCATTCCCTCTCTCTCCATATCACTCTCAACCTCTCTTCTACACTTTTTGGCACTCTTCCTCCCTCCCCTTATCTCTCTCTCTCTCTCTCTCTCCTACATTTTCCCCTCTCTCCCCCCAACTTCCTCTCACTCTCATTGTGAAATAAAGTATGGTATGAGTATGAATACAAAATAAATAATGTATTTGAGGAGATGTGCATCATACATGAGATCTCTTTGATCCAACTTTAGGCATAGAAAAAAATTCCCTGCAAATTTCAAATCTCGTTGCCCTGTTGCAGCATCAAAACCACCAGCATCTACAAGTACATTTTTATCTTCTTACAATTCTCAGAAAGAGGCAAAAACAAAATTAAATGAGACTTACATTTTTATCAACATCATGGTTTCCATGGTAATTTTGTGCAATGAAGAAAACATACTCAATATCTCCATTGGTTCCCTGATACATAGCTTTTAATTCAGGAAAGGAGGGGCAGTTGTTGGTGGCATGATTCTACTCACAAATACCACATACTTCAACATTATTCAATAGGGACTCCCTGCAGGGATGTTTTTTTTCTACACTTTGAGAAAAATATGGATAGTGCTTTCTCAACCTCTACTTGTTTCTTCTTAACCTGCAATGTGTCAAATTGTGAACTAAAAGAACTAAGAATATCAATTTTAAATTTTTCCAACAAATTACCAATTTCAACACAAGTGACTCCTCCTTATAATGATTTATTAATTATGGTAGCAACATATCGAGGACCTTTCCCATGCTTTGAAGTTTCATGAATATCTTTTACTTAATCCACAAATTTGATCATATCCTATTTGGGAAATGTAACCTCCACCCGATAAATTTAAAAGGTCAAGGTATTCATATTGTATACCTCTTATTAAAATGGTGTGAAAAATTTCCTTGTCCAATTGACTCTATTTGGACCTTTGAAAATTATACTAGAATCTCTCTGCATAGTCTTACAAACTCTCATCCTCCTTCTGAGTCATAAGGATTTCTTCACAAAGATCCCTCGTTGGGCAATAGTCTTGACATTTTTTTAGAAAATATTTCCTCATGCCATCCCATCTATGGATACTCTTCCAACCAATTCCAATGAACCAATGGAGTTTTGCATTATTCAAGGTGGCAAGAAAAAACTTCAGCTTCTAAGCATCCATTGTATAGTCATAACTTTTGCAAAGGACATGGAACTCAAAAGGGGAGGCATATGGTCTTTAGTGGATAGACCATTAAAATTAGGTAGAGTTGATGGAGAAATATTCTTCATAGGAGCATCATCTTCAAGGTATTTAATTGGAAATTCAAAATTGATGGTGTCACCCTGGCTAGCACTATCCCCTTCTTCTTCTATCGTGATAATTAGCAAAGGGTCTACCAATGGTGGTGTTTGTTATTCTCTTGACTCTTGAGAAAAAATTGGTTCTTCTAAATATGATGGTATGTGAACTAGATTATGTTGAGAGTTTGAGTCTGAATTAGGTTGTCAACTAATCATCTCTTCCATATACATGTCCTTCATTGAGAGGATTAAACTATGCCTCTACGAAAGAAGAAAATTTTGGTGCAGATTCAGGAGTAGAATTCCTCCTATGATCTCATTGAATATGAATTCTTGTCCCTAAGCCTCCTCTTGATGAAGATCAAGATGAAAATTGGTTATTACCTCAGGTGGCCCTTACTGTTCCACATGCTCGTGCTCTTGGATTTCTAGTCATATTCATGCACCTAAATTATTTTAACTAATATACAAAATATTGTGTATGATATGTTACAAAGAGGAACATTGACTATTCGTACAATGTATATCCATGTACCATGTGTTATCTATTCCAACCAAGTAAAAATTCCCAAAGTATTTTGACACCTCCTTAGAAATGGTGCCAAAATGACAGGTCTTTTATATGTCCTATTGTTTCCAACATAACATCTAGATTGCTAGCGCATTTAATTATTACCCAAGGGTGGTAAATATCGCAAGGTATCCTACAAAATATATGTAAGACTCTCAAATTAATTAACTAGGCGGACAACTTAATCATGACATTATCATTTATCTAGAAATCCAATTATATTTAGTTAAAAGCAAGAAACAATTGATGATTTACACATGTAGGGTTTATAGCATGAGACTTGTAGCGATAAACCATTAACTGATAAAGTATAATATTAATTTGTGTTGAAACACACACACACACACACACACACACACACTTCAAATCATAAAAACAAATAATCTTAAGCAAACATTTAAACAATCAAATGTAGAAAGAAAATATACAATACATTAGCATAAGAATAAATTGAATGACAAAAAATAAATAACAACGAATAAGTAACAGCACCAATTCCTCCCCAGAGTGGTCCCTTAATGGAGAAAGGTGTTGAATAAGTATGTAGTTTGTAGTCTACTTTAGTAATAAGTTTAATACACAAAATAAAGAAACTGTATCTTTATTCTAAAAGAGCATTCTACAGTAATATTATGTCTCTTCTTGTCTCTTCTTATCTGTCCTCTATATGCATCTACCTCTCTATTTATATCTCTTTTCTATCTAAAGGAAAGCATATATTTATTCTCTCAACTAATTAACAACTTCATTAAATGACAATTTAAGCACCACACACTTGAATAATAATTAATTCTTCAAGTGGTTACTAGATTATGTTACACCCTTTGAATAAAAACAGAGTATTTAATTAACAATAGTTACAACAATGGTAAATCAAAGTACTTAAAGTAAATATGCAACTAGATCAACTGTTGCAATATAGAAGGGTGTAAATGCTCATAAATATGCTTCATAAACAACACTTGAACCATCTATGCATTCCTCATAACAATTTTGTTAATGAATTGCTCAAATAAAACAGTTTTGTAGAAATCGAACAGTGAACGCACACTATTGGGACACTCACAGCAAGTCATAGGTGGAATTGTTGTTGACTCAAATTCACAACCATGATCTTGATGATTGGGAGTCCTGACACTTCTTTTGACAAATTGGATTCGTAGCTCCCATGTTGCAACATGAATATACGTGGATCTATAGAAAACAATGTAAATCCTAGATATGTAGCATCATGTCTCTTATGCAACATACTTATTCTTTTTGAATTCTATAGCAAGTGTAGAATCTTTAGAAACACATCCGCAAGTTAGGCAAAAAAGGTACCATTCCTACCCAGATGTACTTAGGAAATTCATTAAAATGCCAATTAAATAGGACAAAGTATACTTGAGTGGGTTTTGAGTTCAAATAGGAATAATTATGGTTACAAGAAGGTCAAAAGGAATAATGAGATATAGAAACACAAGGAAAAGGGTGATATAATCATGTCAAGACACACTTCCATCAAAGAGATTTTAAAATTTACCTCGTTTCCATGGTTGATTTCTGATCAACAAAATGAATCTCAAGATGCAAAAGTATCCAAGGATGAATTAAAATTAGTTTTACAATCCTTTAAAAACAAAGAGTCGAAGCTTGGATGGTTGGGCACCAAATTTTCCCTGGGTTTCTATGAATTTCTAGAAGAGGAATTGTTAAGAGTGATTGAAGAATATAAAACATCAAGAAAATTCCTCGGTGATTAATAAAATTTTGAAGAATATAATACTATTTCTATGATTAATAAAATTTTGATGACTATAAGCCTATTTCTACGTGCAATTCAGTGTAAAAAATCAAAAAAATGATCGTAGCTAACAAGGTTAAAGGTATCTTCTCTAACTTTATTTCAAAAAATGAGATTGGCTTTCTTAATGAGAGGGAAATTCATGATGTTGTGTAAACAACATAAGAAAGTCTTCATTCTACAAAGGTGAAAAAAAAACCAAAATTAGTGATAAAACTAGATTTTGTTAAGCTCTATGATAAGGTTGGTTGTCTTTTAGGTTTTGTTGATTCATATAGGGATGGGAATTCAAGAAATGGATTGGATAATGGGATTCATCCCTTATTCATCATTTGCAGTATTGATAAATGATCTGGATTTATGAGCGGAACAAAATGAAAGCAGAGATATTACAATTAAACCCAAAGAAATGTTGCCAGAAACAGAGAACTACAATAACACATGAATTCTATTAATCAAACAACTATAGAGAGACTATGAAAGTACAGAATGAAATACTCGCTAGAATGGTGGCATCTTATCTCTGAGAAGATATGTGATGGCTACGCTCATTCGCAAGAAGATGAGTACAATGAGGCTCTGATGGCCTTTTTATAATAAACATGAATTCCAAAACCCTAGACATCCAAAAACCTAACCCTAAGCGATGAAACTCCAAAAGTCATGTGGGCCTTGGTTGGGTAAGTTAGTACATCAACTTATTGAGGTCGTAAATTTTGCATACAATCTTTGTCTTAGGCATGTGATAGCCCGTTGGAAAGGTATTTTCAATAACCATGCATTGTGTCATCAAATTTTGACTCCGTCTACATCTTAGCTATGAAAATCCCAAAAATTGTCATTTAGGGGCCTCAACATGACCCTAGCAATACAGAAAGATGTACTGAGATGAAAACTACTAAAATAGGTCAGTTGGACTAGATGGGCAGACACCAATATCCACCTGGATGTTGTGTAGGGATTCAAGACAACCTCAGAAGTGCAGAACCCATGATTACAAATAAATGTCCCCATTACAGAAAAATGTGTTGAACTAAAAACTGTCAAGATGAGAAAATTGGAATTTGGAATAAGTGGTTGCCCACCAATATCCACCTAGATCAATAAATGGATCGTTGTCCAGATTTGGTATGATAAACGAGACTTAGGAAAGGCTATTGAATGTCATCCTTTTTTTATTGATCACAAAAGGATTAAGTAGAATGGTGTAAGCAACAAAAGGAGAAGGCATTATCAAAGGTTCAATATAAGAAATTATTTCTTTGTCTCACTTACTATTTGTGGATGATGTGTTTTTTATTGGTATAGAAACAGCAAAGGGAGAAAAAATGTTCAAGGAAATCCTTGATTTTTATATCAAATCTATAGATGTGGAGGTAATGAAAATAAGTGTTGGACCTCGACCAATTTTTGAGGAAACATTAGTCACGTTTGACCACCTTTTTGGACTTTGACAGGCTGGTCCAAGATGGAGCGCCTAGCCGGAGCTGAGATCACGGGATATCACTTGATTTGTGGACCCAACTAGGGGTTCATTAGGGTTTTTGTATTAGGGTTTAAGGCATTTTGACCCATGGTTTTACCCATGATTAGGCCTTTTTGTAAGAGATTGTAAAATTATAAATAAGAAAGAATGTAATATAGTAAGGGGGGTGTAATTGGATAAGTGAAAGAGGCAAGTAGTTTTGAGTTGCTTTTTTCAATAGGATGTGTATGTAAGGATCTGTGCTTGATAGAGGAGTTAGCTCTGTGACTTGACCTAATTTTGGAAGGTCGGTCTGGTGCTTGGTGCTCATATCACCTGTCCGATGCGAAGCTTGGCTCTATGGCTTAATCCATAGGAGAAGATGAATGTAAGAGATTGTAGACTAATAAAGAAGAAGAATTCATTGGTGAACATAGCCCCACACTGTGGTGAACCACGTATATCATTTGTTGATGGTTTTTTTTGTGCTATGATGTTTATGTTGTGGATATGCTTAGTGCATTGATTTTTATGTATGATAGATATATCTATTAATTCTTAGTGCTTTATTTATGTTGAACGTGTTAGATCTAACTTATGAAGCTAAGAGAGTTGTGTTTTTTGTCATTATTACTGTGCTAATATACCCTTAGGGTTTGTTCTGTGATGTGAATGAAGTTGATAACTAATGCATTTTGTTCTTAAGTACTCTGCGAAGTGTGGTAATCATAGATCTATGTCCCATCTTGGTTACAGACACCTGATTCCTCTAATCCCCCCTGCTTCTACCTTGGATGAGACTTCACCTGCTTCACAGGTGTTGTCGAAAGGGTCGGTAGTTAGTGTTTTGTTGGTGCATTGTTGAAGTGTTGAGCCCTCGGTCTGCCCCTATGCCAACAAATGGTTCTTTTGTTGGGACCTCAAACTGTGATTATTGTGAACTAAAAGAAAAGAGAAGCTTTGTGCATAGATCTGTTGTTGTAGTACTTGACTTGTGAAGCTCTGTGTTAAGAAAGAAACTCGAACTGAAGAAAATAGGAAAGATATTGAAAGAGGTAAAGATTTGTGATTTGATAAGAGTAAGATAAGTGAAAAAAATTATTTTGATAGCATGAATCTAGGTATGTTTGATAGATTTAGTCTGAAGGCTAGGGTGCAGTTGCAAGAAAGAGCTGATTTGGATAAATTTGATAAAATTAAAGAAATATATGTTATTCCTATGCATAGAGAGAATTTTTGGACTAACAAGTGGATGCAGAAACCTAGAAAGAATTTTTGCAGATTGTAGGTTCGGCATTGTGATCCCAGTTCGCAGTACAGAAGAGGTTGGGGAACTTATAGAAGAGAAAGAGGATTGACACTATGTTATAACTGCATAAGAATGGGACATCTTGCTAAGGAATTCCCTCGTAGAGGTCATATCTATATTTTTTGTAAAATTGTTGGTCATGAAGTTGAAGATTGCCCAAGGATTATTGCTAAAGTTGAAAAAATGAGCATGAATCAACAGAATAAGAGCATATTAGAGAATCATAAGGAGAAAGGATTAGAGGAAGTTCAGACTACATTAGTACAGTTAAAAAAAGAAATGAATGATCACAAATATGTAAGTTTACCAGAGATCATGAAAGGAAAACAGTGCATAGATACAAGAATAGGAGAATTCGACATAGACTGTGTCTTGGATGAGGAAACACAAGTGAACATTATGACAGAAATCACTTGGGAAATTTTGGGAAAGCCTACTATAGTATCTTCATTGGTAAGAATAGGTTTATTCAAAGGAAATATGTTAACCTTTTGTGGAAGAATTACTAATTTACATGTTATTATTCATGGAACATCGACTGAAGAAGAATTTGAAGTCATTAAGTTTGTTGAGAATAGCGCCCCTTTCTCTCTTTTGTTAGGAAAGACTTGGATTGAGAAGGATCAAATATAAAGGAAATCATAGGAAGAAGCTACAGAATAGAAAATGCAAGAACTAAGGGATTTTATATCTAGAAAAATAGATCAACTCATAGAAGAACGAGAAGTTAAGTCGAAGCAATAGAATGCAAGAGAATTAATTGTTGTAGTTGAAAGAGTGCAAGAAGGTTTGAAGGACTTATCCATGCAATAAGAAAGTAAATCCACCCAGGAAGTATAAGAGAGGGGATATTAAACCCTTTTAGAGCACATTAGCAGTGCGGAGTCACTACATTAGGAGAAGATGAGAATAAGAATGGAAAGAGAATTCCATAATTAGTTAGAGAGACTCGAATCACAAGAAAGAAGGCAAGGAAGCTCAGTAAGAGGTAGGTTTGCAAGATCTGAACTTCGCAGTAAGAGGAAAGTAGCAAGGAATTTAGAGAATACTTCATAGGAGGCAGGCTTGTAGGCTCTAAACTTCACCGGAACAGCAGAACCACACAGAATGGGACTTCACCCTGGTGAAGCTATATGATCATTGGAGGCACCCCAATTGTTAAAATGACACTCCAAAATGAATACAAGACGGTTTTTCATTGATGGAAGTATTCCTCCCGTTGGAAGAATTTGTTACAACGCTCATTTATTTAACTCGTCAGATACTGCATCAAGACCACTTTTTTCCATCTATGATTAACTGAGCTATCAAATATTTGATTGTGTGTCGAGCTATCAGAAACAAGAAAGTGATGCCCGCTTGTCTACCCCTCTATCAGTTCACCTACCCCAACCATTCTAATTAAAATTTTGAATGTCGGGCGAACCTAGCGAGTTGGAGAAATCTATTCATGAATTCCTAAGGAAGATAATGGTTGAAAAACCATTGTCTGAAGGAGTACATACATCGTCAACTAGGGGACTGTAGGATTCCCCTTCAACTGGACGTTTGGGTCGTGATAACCCCGCGACTGAGAAGAAAAATAAGCATCGTGAAAATCTAGATAATGTGAAGAAGATCTTGTCGATCTTACCAGATTATATCCCACCTTTGGCTAGCATGGTTAACCATGACAAAATCCCATGGGACTACGAGTACATTTTGATCACCACGTACATCCCAAAGGGGATACGTGTAGTTGGAATCCAGTTAGGAAAGATCCCATCTCTGAAGAACAATGAATTTAACCTTGGAGATAGAAATAACTATGCCATGCTCGCACCTCATAGATACTTGTAAAAGACCACAGGGAAGAAGACTCACATAGTATCATAGCCATGGATTAAGGAGCCAGCGCAGTCCACAATACTGAATTTCATGAAGATTCCCCATTTTTTCCAAAACTAGGAGGTTAACGCTTGCGTTAAACTCCTCTTGTCATGATATCATGGTGGATACATGTGGCTCAACAAGAGGATTATTGTGGATCTGGCGTTGATCCACTTGATCACAGGATTGAGCATGCAGAGACCTGACCCTCAGCAATTCTACCCAAGGAAGGCCTCAAACCGCTCCATGGTACAACGCATAAAGGAGGCATACGACGAAGTAGAAAAGGGAAAGTGAGGATACAAGGTAGCCTCTATCCTATATGGTGCAGTACACCTCTCTTTCCAACTCATAGCTGGAAATATCATCAAAATAAACTGCCCCACACAGGCCATCAGGTTCATGGTGGACCTTGTAGGGAAATGTGTGGAGGAGATGAAGATGAATTGGGCGAGTTATCTTGTCAAAAAGCTTGAGAAAGAATGTCGTGAAGCGCAGGATCAGGGATATGAGTTCTACTTCAGCTGGATAATCATGTTGATTGCATTTGTCACCTGGAAAATGCCTGAGGGAGAAACGTTTTCATAAATTGAACCATCAGATCCATTGGCAGCTATATTTTCTACATTATAGTATACAAATGACATGTCGAAGAAATGGAAGTTGAACGTAGAGTTCCATGCCTACTATCAGCAACTGAAGGTTTCCATAGAGTCATTTCCATGCATGACACCATGCACCTTGCACTAGTACAGACCATTAGATAAGTTCCACACAAACCCGCACTTCATTTATATCACTGTGTGCAGAGATGAGAGCAAGGAGGAGCTACAATCTTATTAAAACTTGACAGATGAAGACATGGAACAGATCACGAAGGAATGGTCAGAAAAATTTTAGACACCTATCTTTAATGTCTAACTCTCTGACGTTGACATTATAGGAAGCCCCTTGGTCACCCGGTTCGAGCATGTCGGATAGACCAGCGTGAAGAAGAAGAAGAAAAAGGATGAAGTATAAGATAAAGAAATTTATGAGGAGGAAAGCGCCTCGAAAGGAAATGGATTTGGCTAGCTAGGAGGAGGAGATGAAGTAAATGGAGAAGAAGGAGGGGATGAAGGATAAAAACAAGGAGAAGTTGAAGATACACCACTGAAGGATCCCCCTACCAAGACAGAAACACCAAATAAGAGGAAGGTTTCTCCAAAGAAACCTTCAACAAGAAACAAGACCCATGCCAGTAAGCCCTAGTTAGAGGCCACGCTCACAGAGTATGACATCGGTATAGTTTGCAGAGCCATGCAGGATTATTCATAGGACCTATTATAGATAGATGGAGCAAAGTAGGTGATCTAAAAATGAAGAAGACTTGTATTCTTGAAAATATTTGCAAGTAAAATTTATGTGTTAAAATGCAAATGGATGAAATTTGCAACACAACTTAAATAGGATTTACTCATTCAAGATGCATATAAACAGTCGCAAAATCAGTGAACAGAAGACACATAACACAAAAAATGATAAAAGAGTTTACCCCTATCTTGGGCTACATCTCCTAGTCCAGCTTCCAATGGGTCATTTGTATTATTTGCTCAAAGTGCTCAAAAATATGCTTTACAATGCTCAAAATGCCAAATAGACTACTTCAATGGCTTCAGAACAACAAAAAACCCCTAGCTGGGCTTTTTTGGCACCTCGTTTGGCCAAAAATTGAAGAAGATAGGCTTCCTGGAAGTCCCCCCTTCAAGCTTGTTGTCTTTGCATCTACAAAACGCACCCCCTTTGGCTCAACCTAGCCCACATGCATTTTAAAGCGTAAAAACTTGGCACCGGGTGCAACCACGTGAACTATGAAAACTGTAGGATGGTTATGGGTGCACCTAGCCCATAACCGTCAAGGGCTACGTCATATGACCCATGTGACCGCGCATTTAAAAGTAAGGGCCATAACGAACCAAATTCAAACCAACGCATATCAGCGCGCGCATCAATGGTCATATGGTAAAAAACATGTGACCGTCGCCATATCAAAAGGGCTATGTTTAAAACATATACCCGTGCCTATGGTCATATTACAACACAACATATGACCAGGGTTTAGTTTTAAATGTGCGTGCAAAGGGTTTAAACCGTGGACATATTACAATACAATATAACCACGGGCTGGGGCTAGGCCCCAGCCCGACCCCCCACCCATACATACAACATTTCAATTCAAATGTAATCCGCACCATATAGTGTTAAGAAACACTATGGTGGTGCGTTGGTTGGTGGCCTTTGCCAAAGCTTTGCATGCGGGTGGAGGTCACGGGGTCAATTCCGGTGGACTCCAAATAAATTTTAAATCAATAAATAGGGGACATGTGGTGGCCATTGATTGGTCCATGTGTCGCCATTTCATTCACTGCAAATAAGCCATGTCACCTACCAACTGTGCAAATAGCTTCCTACCAGGTGTCGTACGGCCTGCCACATCAACGTCTGTACAGACTGTACGGACTGTACAGTTAGCACCCCTTTTTTTTGCATGTTTGTCATTTTGAACAGAATGTGATATATCTCACTCCCGAAATCCATTTGAACCCAAACGAGTTGTGTTGGGTTCGTAACGACGAGGCCTACGCTCTCATTCAATTTGAAGTGATTCCGAGCACTTTGAGTTTTTGAGCAAAATTTGATCCCCTAATCACACCTCCCCATTGGAAAGATTTTGGAGCTCCAAAAGACTATTTTCGGTCTATATGAAGATGAAGGTATAGTTCCCTCACTCTTCCAACCTCAATCCACTTGGATTTGCTTGGATTTATACCTTTAAGACCAACTCAAAGATACTCCACATTTCCTCATTTTGAAGTTCGCATTCTCCTGTCAAGGATGGTGTCTTCATGCAGTTCTGTAAGATATTCTAGTGGAAAATCATCTATAGAAGGAATCTAAACATGCTCTCCTTGATCATCAATCAAAGGAGGCTCATATAATTTCAAATTCTCAACATTAACAACTACATACATTTGCATATAAGGAGGCAAATCTAAACGGAAGGCATTGTTACCAATCTTGTCGATAATATTGAAAGGATCATATCGAATTGGTTTGAGATTTTTACCTTCTCCTTTAAGCCTCTCCTTAATGATGTAAAGCCAAACTTCATCTCCAACCTGGAAACTATGATCAACACGACACTTGTCATGCCTCGTCTTGTACTTGGCTTGACTCTTTTCCAACTTCTCTTGCACCATTTTATGTATCGATTAATTTGTTCAATGAACTTTTCTGCCCTATCAATGTCATATTGACCATCGATAGAAATATCCTTCCCAAAGAATAAATCTAAAGGAGATTTGGGCAAATAGCCAAAACATGCTTCAAATGGCGATGTTTGAGTTGAAGAGTGCTTAGCTCGATTGTAAGCATGTTGAATGTAGTGTAAATATTCATCCCATAGTTTAGGATGCTTACTGCAATAAGCACGAAGAAGATGCACCACTGTTCGATTTACCACTTCTGTCTGACCATCTTTGTAGATGAAAAGTTGTGCTCTTTCTTAGTTTTGTGTCCATGAGTGCCCATAAACTCGACCAAAAACTTCCAACAAATCGAGAATCCCGATCAGAAATAATGGATTTAGGCAATCCAAAATGCACACAAACATTTTGAAAAAACATTTGTGCCATTTGTTCAGTTGTAACCCACTTTGTACAAGGCATCAAAATACACATTTTGCTAAATCGGTCAACCACAACATAAAGATAATCGTGATTTCGTCTAGACATAGGTAAACCTCCTACAAAGTCCATGGAAATACTTTCCCAAGGACGAGAAGGAACCGGAAGTGGAGTATACAAACCCAACTTTCAATTGCTAGGTTTACTTGTGGCACATAACGAACATCCTCGAACATATCTTAAAACACTTTCATTCATTTTAGGCCAGTAGCAGTATCTTTGCAAATTAGCCACTGTCTTGCCTACACCAAAATGACTAGCAATAAGAGAAGAATGGGCTTCTCTTATAATGTTGATTCTTTCCCCCTGTGGAATACATAGCTTGCCAAGATGATAAAAAAGATTGTCATGCACAAGTAATCCAATTCCTCAACATGGTTAGAATGACACAAAGTTTCATATACTTCTTTAAAATCAGTATCCAAAGCATATTGTTCAACATAACTTTCATGCATGATAGGACTATGCTTAAGAATAATTAAAGCACTAATAATAGGCCTTGAAAGCATATCAGTGACTTTGTTATAAATGCCCTTCTTATACCTGATGACCAAGTGGAACTGTTGAAGAAAACCCATCCATATGAAGTGCCTATCTTGTTGTACCTTTGTTTGTGATTGTAAGTATTGTAGTGGTTGATGGTCGGTGTGAACAATGGTTTCTTTTCCCAACCAATAATGTTTACATTTTTTTACACTTTGTACCAATGCATACAACTCCTTATCATAAGTAGGATAGTTAATCACGGCACCATTAAAAGTTTCAGAATGAAAACAAATGGGCTTACCATGCTATAGCAAAACTGCTCCCATTGCATAATT
>JASDQU010737087.1:146457-158170 GCA_032191745.1 Picea mariana | reverse complement strand
TTGCCCAAGGATTATTGCTAAAGTTGAAAAAATGAGCATGAATCAACAGAATAAGAGCATATTAGAGAATCAGAAGGAGAAAGGATTAGAGGAAGTTCAGACTACATTAGTACAGTTAAAAAAAGAAATGAATGATCACAAATATGTAAGTTTACCAGAGATCATGAAAGGAAAATAGTGCATAGATACAAGAATAGGAGAATTCGACATAGACTGTGTCTTGGATGAAGAAACAAAAGTGAATATTATGACAGAAATCACTTAGGAAATTTTGGGAAAGCCTACTATAGTATCTTCATTGGTAAGAATAGGTTTATTCAAAGGAAAGATGATAACCTTTTGTGGAAGAATTACTAATTTGCATGTTATTATTCATGGAACATCGACTGAAGAAGAATTTGAAGTCATTAAGTTTGTTGAGAATAGCACCCCTTTCCCTCTTTTGTTAGGAAAGACTTGGATTGAGAAGGATCAAATATGAAGGAAATCATAGGAAGAAGCTACATAATAGAAAACGCAAGAACTAAGGGATTTTATATCTAGAAAAATAGATCAACTCATAGAAGAACGAGAAGTTAATTCGAAGCAATAGAACACAAGAGAATTAGTTGTCGAGTTGAAAGAGCGCAAGAAGGTTTGAAGGACTTATCCATGCAAGAAGAAAGTAAATCCACCCAGGAAGTATAAGAGAGGGGATATTAAACCTTTTGAGAGCACATCAGCAGTGCAGAGTCACTACATTAGGAGAAGATGAGAATAAGAATGGAAAGAGGATTCCATAATTAGTTAGAGACACTCGAATCACAAGAAAGAAGGCAAGGAAGCTCAGTAATAGGTAGGCTTGGAAGATCTGAACTTCGCAGTAAGAGGAAAGTAGCAAGGAAGTTAGAGAATACTTCATAGGAGGCAGGCTTGTAGGCTCTAAACTTCACCGGAATAGCAGAACCGCGCAGAATGGGACTTCACCCTGGTGAAGCTATATGATCATTGGAGGAACCCCAATTGTTAAAATGACACTCTAAAATGAATACAAGATGGTTTTTCATTGATGGAAGCATTCCTCCCGTTGGAAGAATTTGTTACAACACTCATTTATTTAACCCGTCAAATACTGCATCAAGACCACTTTTTTCCATCTGTGATTAACTGAGCTATCAAATATTTGATTTTGTGTCGAGCTATCAGAAACGCGAAAGTGATGCCCGCTTGTCTACCCCTCTATCAGTTCACCTACCCCAACCATTCTAATTAAAATTTTGAATGTCGGGCGAACCTAGCAAGTTGGAGAAATCTATTCATGAATTCCTAAGGAAGATAATGGTTGAAAAACCATTGTCTGAAGGAATACATACATCGTCGACTAGGGGACTGTAGGATTCCCCTTCAACTAGACGTTTGGGTCGTGATAACCCCGCGACTAAGAAGCAAAGTAAGCATCGTGACAATCTAGATAATGTGAAGAAGATCTCATCGATCTTACCAAATTATATCCCACCTTTGGCTAGCGTGGTTAACCACGACAAAATCCCATGGGACTACGAGTACATTTTGATCACCACGTACATCCCAAAGGGGATACATGTAGTTGGAAGCCAGTTAGGAAAGATCCCATCTCTGAAGAACAATGAATTTAACCTTGGAGATAGAAAGAACTACGCCATGCTCGCACCTCATAGATACTTGTAAAAGACCACAGGGAAGAAGACTCACATAGTCTCATAGACATGGATTAAGGAGCCAGCACAGTCCACAATACTGAATTTCATGAAGATTCCCCATTTTTTCTGAAACTAGGAGGTTAACGCTTGCGTTAAACTCCTCTTGTCATGATATCATGGTGGATACATGTGGCTCAACAAGAGGATTATTGTGGATCTGGCATTGATCCACTTGATCACAAGATTGAGCATGCAGAGACCTGACCCTCAGCAATTCTACCCAAGGAAGGCCTCAAACCGCTCCATGGTACAGCGCATAAAGGAGGCATACGATGAAGTAGAAAAGGGAAAGTGAGGATACAAGGTAGCCTCTATCCTATATGGTGCAGTGCACCTCTCTTTCCAACTCATAGCTGGCAATATCATCAGAATAAACCGCCCCACACAAGCCATCAGGTTCATGGTGGACCTTGTAGGGAAATGTGTGGAGGAGATGAAGATGAATTGGGCGAGTTATCTTGTCAAAAAGCTTGAGAAAGAATGTCGTGAAGCGCAGGATCAGGGATATGAGTTCTACTTCAGCTGGATAATCATGTTGATTGCATTTGTCACCTGGAAAATGCCTGAGGGAGAAACGTTTCCATAAATTGAACCATCAGATCCATTGGCAACTATATTTTCTACATTATAGTATACGAATGACATGTCGAAGAAATGGAAGTCGAACGTAGAGTTCCATGCCTACTATCAGCAACTGAAGGTTTCCATGGAGTCATTTCCATGCATGACACCATGCACCTTGCACTAGTACAGACCATTAGATAAGTTCTGCACAAACCCGCACTTCATTTATATCACTACGTGCAAAGATGAGAGCAAGGAGGAGCTACAATCTTATTAAAACCTAACAGATGAAGACATGGAACAGATCACGAAGGAATGGTCAGAACAATTTTAGACACCAGTCTTTGATGTCTAACTCTCCGACATTGAAATTATAGGAAGCCCCTTGGTCACTCGGTTCGAGCATGTCGGATAGACCAACGTGAAGAAGAAGAAGAAAAAGGATGAAGTCTAAGATAAAGAAATTTATGAGGAGGAAAGCACCTCGGAAGGAAATGGATGTGGCTCGCTAGGAGGAGGAGATGAAGTAAATGAAGAAGGAGGAGGGGATGAAGGATAAAAACAAGGAGAAGGTGAAGATACACCACCGAAGGATCCCCCTACCGAGACAGAAACACCGAATAAGAGGAAGGTTTCTCCAAAGAAACCTTCAACAAGAAAGAAGACCCATGCTAGTAAGCCCTAGTTAGAGGCCACGCTCACAGAGGATAACATTGGTATAGTTTGCAGAGCCATGTAGGATTATTCATAGGACCTTTTATAGATATATGGAGCAAAGTAGGTGATCTAAAAATGAAGAATACTTGTATTCTTGAAAATATTTGCAAGTAAAATTTATGTGTTAAAATGAAAATGGATCAACTTTGCAACACAACTTAAATAGGATTTACTTATTCAAGATGCATATAAACAGTAGCAAAATCAGTGAACATAAAACACATAACACAACAAATGATAAAAGAGTTCACCCCTCTCTTGGGCTACATCTCCTAGTCCAGCTTCCAATGGGTCATTTGTATTATTTGCTCAAAGTGCTCAAAAATATGCTTTACAATGCTCAAAATGCCAAATAGACTGCTTCAATGGCTTCAGAACATCCAAAACCCCTAGCTAGGCTTTTTCGACACCTCGTTTGGCCAAAAATTGAAGAAGATAGGCTTCTTGGAAGTCCCCCCTTCAATCTTGTTGTCTTTGCATCTACAAAACGCACCCCCTTTGGCTCAACCTAGCCCACATGCATTTTAAAGCATAAAAACTTGGCACCGGGCGCAACCACGTGAACTATGCAAACTGTAGGACGGTTATGGGTGCACCTATCCCCTAACCGTCAAGGGCTAGGTCATATGACCCATGTGACCGTGCATTTAAAAGTAAGGGCCATAACGAACCAAATTCAAACCAACGCATACCAGCGCGCGCATCAATGGTCATATGGTAACAAACATGTGACCGTCACCATATCAAAAGGGCTATGTTTAAAACATATACCCGTGCCTATGGTCATATTACAACACAACATATGACCAGGGTTTAGTTTTAAATGTGCGTGCAAAGGGTTTAAACCATGGACATATTACAATACAATATAACCACGGGCTGGGGCTAGGCCCCAACCTGATCCCCCACCCATACATACAAAATTTCAATTCAAATGTAATCTGCACCATATAGTGTTAAGAAACACTATGGTGGTGCGTTGGTTGGTGGCCTTTGCTAAAGCTTTGCATGCGGGTGGAGGTCACGGGCTCGATTCCGGTGGACTCCAAATAAATTTTAAACCAATAAATAGGGGACATGTGGTGGCCATTGATTGGTCCATGCGTTGCCATTTCATTCACTACAAATAAGCCATGTCACCTACCAACTATTCAAATAGCTGCCTGCCATGTGTCGTACGGCCTGCCACATCAACGTCCGTACGGACTGTACGGACTGTACAGTTAGCACCCCTTTTTTTTGTATGTTTGTCATTTTGAACATAATGTGATAAATATCGCTCCCGAAATCCATTTGAACCCAAACGAGTTGTGTTGGGTTCGTAACGACGAGGCCTACGCTCTCATTCGATTTGAAGTGATTCCTAGCACTTTGAGTTTTTGAGCAAAATTTGATCCCCTGATCACACCTCCCCACTGGAAATATTTTGGACCTTCAAAAGACTATTTTGGATCTATCTGAAGATGAGGGTATAGTTCCCTCACTCTTCCAACCTCAATCCACTTGTCTTTGCTTGGATTTGTACCTTTAAGACCAACTCAAAGATACTCCACTTTTCCTCATTTTGAAGTTCGCATTCTCCTATCAAAGATGGTGTCTTCATGCAGTTCTGTAATATATTCTAGTGCAAAATCATCTATAGAAGGAATCTAAACATGCTCTCCTTGATCATCAATCAAAGGAGGCTCATATAATTTCAAATTCTCAGCATTAACAACTACATACATTTGCATATAAGGAGGCAAATCTAAACGGAAAGCATTGTTACCAATCTTGTCGATAATCTTGAAAGGACCATATTGAATTGGTTTGAGCTTTTTACCTTCTCCTTTAAGCCTCTCCTTAATGATGTAAAGCCAAACTTCATCTCCAACCTGGAAACTGTGATCAACATGACACTTGTCATGCCTCGTCTTGTACTTGGCTTGACTCTTTTCCAACTTCTCTTGCACCATTTGATGTATCGATTAATTTGTTTAGTGAACTTTTCTGCCCTATCAATGTCATATTGACCATCGATAGCAATATCCTTCCCAAAGAATAAATCTAAAGGAGATTTGGGCAAATAGCCAAAACATGCTTCAAATGGCGACGTTTGAGTTGAAGAGTGCTTAGCTCGATTGTAATCATGTTGAATGTAGTGTAAATGTTCATCCCATAGTTTAGGATGCTTACTGCAATAAGCACGAAGAAGATGCACACTGTTCTATTTACCACTTCTGTCTGACCATCGGTTTGCGGATGAAAAGTTGTGCTCTTTTTTAGTTTTGTGTCCATGAGTGCCCATAAACTCAACCAAAAACTTCCAACAAATCGAGAATCCCGATCAGAAATAATGGATTTAGGCAATCCAAAATGCACACAAACATTTTAAAAAAACATTTGTGCCATTTGTTCAGTTATAACCCGCTTTGTACAAGGCATCAAAATACACATTTTGCTAAATCGGTCAACCACAACATAGAGATAATCGTGATTTCGTCTCGACATAGGTAAACCTCCTACAAAGTCCATGGAAATACTTTCCCAATGACGAGAAGGAACCGGAAGTGGAGTATACAAACCCAACTTTCGATTGCTAGGTTTACTTGTGGAACATAAAGAACATCCTCGAACATATCGTGAAACACTTTCATTCATTTTAGGCCAGTAGCAGTATCTTTACAAATTAGCCACTATCTTGCCTACACCAAAATGACCAGCAACAAGAGAAGAATGGGCTTCTCTTATAATGTTGATTCTTTCCCCCTGTGGAATACATAGCTTGCCAAGATGATACAAAAGATTGTCATGCACAGGTAATCCAATTCCTCAACATGGTTAGAATGACACAAAGTTTCATATACTTCTTTAAAATCAGTATCCAAAGCATATTGTTCAACATAAAATTCATGCATGATAGGACTATGCTTAAGAATAACTAAAACACTAATAATAGGCCTTGAAAGCATATCAGTGACTTTGTTATAAATGCCCTTCTTATACCTGATAACCAAGTGGAACTGTTGAAGAAAACCCATCCATCTGAAGTGCCTAGCTTGTTGTACCTTTGTTTGTGATTGTAAGTATTGTAGTGGTTGATGGTCGGTGTGAACAATGGTTTCTTTTCCCAACAAATAATGTTTCCATTTTTTTACACTTTGTACCAATGCATACAACTCCTTATCATAAGTAGGATAGTTAATCACGGCACCATTAAAAGTTTTAGAATGAAAACAAATGGGCTTACCATGCTATAGCAAAACTGCTCCCATTGCATAATTGCTTGCATCTGTTTGGATTTCAAAAGGTTGTATTAAATTTGGAAGTGCAAGAACTAGTGTTGAACTAATCTTCTCTTTCAAAGTATCAAAAGCCTTATGTTGCTTGCCTCCCCATTGAAAAACTTGCTTGACACTTGTCACTACATGTAATGGAGCTGCAATGGAAGAAAAGTTAGAAATAAACTTCCTCCAATATTGGGTTGCTCCCAAAAAACTTCTTACCTCTATCACATTGTTGGGCTTGGGAAATTTCAATATGAATTTGACCTTGGAGGGATCAATTTTTAATTCGCCTCCACCAACAATATGCCCTAAGTAAATAAGTGAATTCTTTCCAAATTCACATTTGGACATCTTCAAAAACAAATTTTCCTTTCTCAAAAAATCCAAAACTTGTTTCACATGTTTAACATGCTCTTCACGGAATTTGCTAAAGATCAAAATATCATCTAAGTAGACAATAACACAATCATCAAGAAAAGGCCTTAAGACATCATTCATAACTCTCATGAAAGTAGCAGGTGCATTACAAAGTCCAAAAGGCATTACCATCCATTCAAATAAACCTTGCTTAGTTTTGAAAGGTGTCTTCCATGTGTCTCACTCGGCAATCCTAATCTGATGATATCCACTTCTCAAATCTAACTTAGTAAAATATTTAGCATATTTTAATTGATCAAGAAAATCATCGATTCTAGGAAGAGGATAATGATTCTTTACTGTAATTTTGTTCAAAGCCCTAAAATCAACACACATACACCATGTACCATCTTTATTTGGCACTAATACAATTGGAGATCCACATGGCGATAAGCTTGGTAAAATAACCCCTTTGTCAAGCAACTCTTGGATTTGTTTTTTAATTTCATCATTTTCCATGGCTGACATTCTGTACATACCAATGTTTGGAAGAGGACAATCTTGCTGCAATTGAATTTCATGTTGGATACCCCTTTTTGGAGGTAATCCCTTTGGTTCCTTAAACATTTCATCATATTGATTAACAACCTCATATAGATCAAATTAACAACCTACAGTTGAGAAGGATTTTATTATAGTGATGTTGAGTGGATTCCAGAGGATAGCAAGACCTCCTGAGGCCCCTGTGGAGTCTGTTGATATGGAGTTACATCCTCTCCAAATACGCTGGAAGATGGTTTCAGCCTCTGCCCCTACACATTTGGTTTCCTGTAACATTAGGATTTCTAGATTTTCTGCTTTGATGCAGTCTCGGAGGATCCTTTGTTTGGATCTACCATTGAGTCCTCTAATGTTCTAGGTAATGATATTCATCATTAAGAGGGTGGTGTTGGGTGGAGGTATCCCTTCGAGAGCTTATGGATATGTCTTGAGTTTATCATGAGGTTGCCCACCTCCTTGATAAGTTGTTGCATTGTTTTCTGCCCTCTTCTTTTGTTATAATGGAGTATTCTTTTCAAGACTGAACCCGCGTCCGTGGCTATGCCCAGGTGTGTTGTAGATCCTATTGAGGAGTTAATAAATACTTTGCGTACCTTGCATAGTTGTTCTTCAGGAAGGGTTTGTAGGTCCTTTTGATTTGGGTCCTCCTCGAGATTTTCTAGATCTATGCTCGCTAGATCTCTGTCGTCCAGCTGCATTGGGGTATCTCCATCCCCGTCTCCTCTTTCTTCTATGTAGATTTTATGACTCGGTCAAGGGGGAGGAGGGTTTTGGATGTCCCCATGGGCCTGTTACGATTCCTTGTGTGGATCTTAGATTTCCTCATCTTCTGGTAGCTGGTTCAGAATCTCATAGGAGTTTTTGGTTGTGATCTTTTTTCTGGGATCTGAGACCTGCCTCCTTGGAGGGTTTTTCTTTTTGGCCGTGACCGTGGTGAAGCCATATTTCTGTATGGTATCACTTACTTTGGTGGCTTGTTTGATCAGGGGGAAGTCTCTGAAAAGGTGAATATGCTCATGACATCTTTTGCAACAAAAAGGGATGTGTTCATAATCTAGTGTTTCTTGCCAGTCTTATTCTAGAGTCACAGCTCTGGGTAGGGCCTTGGAAATGTTCATGTAGATACAGATCTAGGTATATGAAGTGTATTTTCTCTGCCTAGTGGCTTATGAAGCTTGGACATATTGGCCCAATGTGTTTCCTATGCCCATGAGAATCTCTTCCAGCCAAAACTCTTGGGGTAAGGAATATAGGCGAATCCATACAGGAGCCATAGTGAAGTCCTTGTCTGGGCTGAATCTTTCGGTCCAGAAGTGCAAGAATAGCCCTGTTGAGTTGTAGAAGTATGGCCCGTTCTCAAATATCCTATCTCTGTCTTCTGGATTGTACAGGATTATTGTGAAGAAGCCTTTGGAGCTAAGTTGGACCTCATAGTCTCCTTTGGGGTTCCACCAGTGCTTTATCTATTTGTTTAGATCTCTTTATGATGGCCAGAGACCCAGGAACTTGCCAATGAGGGCTTGTTCCCTCATAAATTGGGTGTGTTCCCCTACTCTGGTTGAGCTTATGAGGTATCTCAGTATTTTGTCCATTTGTGGAATGCATTTGCCTGGCTCCCATCCTCAAGGTGCTTTTGGATGGGACGTACTAGCTTCCGTCTCCATCTCCTTCATGAGGCCTTGTTCTCTATCGAGAATTTGGTCATGTATCTGCAAGGGCGGATCGAACGAGGGGCATTTCGCTTTGGTTCCTAAGCAGTCGTTGGCGGTAACATTGATATACGAGGGGGGTTGCCCCCCCTCTTCTGTGCCCATTCTGGCATGTCAGTAGGAGTCAATTGGCGTCCACTGGCCGCTAAAGGTTCGTTGTGCTAGTGGTCTACAACTAGCCTGTAACAGTCTGTGCCAGGTTGAGACTAGGGTTTCCTCAGTTCACCGATCTCCATTTCCGCTTTCATTATTTGTTTATTTTGTGTTTATATTAAATGTATTGATAAATTATATTTATCACACCTTATTAAAAGTATAATCAACTTTTTTTAATTATATATTTTTATTTTTATTGTGTTTTAAACTATGTGTTATCACATTATTATCTTTACACCTTTCTAAGAAAATATTTAATCAAATTAACTTTTCCTAATTATAGATTTCACATATTAATTTGCTTCTAGATGTATGTATTGGTAAATCATTTTATACTAAATTATAGAAGAAGGTCTTGCTTGGAAAGTAGGACGTGGGAACCATCTCCACCTAGGAGTGGACCCCTGGCTAGGAAGTGGGATTACACATATTCTCCCTATAGAAATTGTCAATTTTCTACATGAGAAAAATCTTTACTTTCTCTCACAACTCACTGACCCCATTACAACCACTCTTTGGTCTCAAGGTTGGAAGAAAGACAATGATCTATGGCATTTTGGAGCTCCTGTGCTACACTACAAAAACTAAATCAAGTCTTTACAGCTTGGGCACATCAGGCTTTCGAGCAGAAAAATAACTAGTTTGGCAAAAGGATCCAGCAGGTGCATACACCCCAAAACTGGGATATATCGCACTTTCTCTGAATCTGTTTCCAAAAAAAAACATCTGGTGTTGGAAGGGCCTTTGGAAATTAAAGTTCCCACAAAAATCAAAACTCTTCCTTTAGGTATCCCTAAATCAAAAATCCCTACATGGGAAATACTACAAAAACGACATTTTGAAGGTATCTGTTGTTGTTGTCGTTGCTCCTGCTCCTGCTGTTGTTGCCGCTGCTGCTGCTGTTGAGAACGGATCCCTTGTTGTTGTCGTTGGTCCTGCTGTTGATAACGGAGTTGGGATACAGAATTCTTCACGAACTGTAATTTTCGTCGTAACCCATCGACCTACACCAACAAAGATACAATAACTATAAAGATACAAAGATACAATAACTAGAAAAACTGAAATAATTAAATAAAAAATTGAAAAAAAAAATGCAAAGGCTAGTGCAACTTACCTGTTGTTGCTCCATTTCATGTACTGTTGAAACGCAACCGTTAATAGGATCCAAGATCCTGCACTGAGCCTCAAAACATATTGCTTGGACTGCCTCTTGGTGTCTGTCCTGCTCAATTTTCAACAGGACCTTCGAGAAATGAGCGACACCAAAGATCTTATGCACCTCTCCAAAACAGGCTTCTCCGACGCGGTTGGAACTGAAATAAGGCGCAAACGGACAGGCACTAGTACACTTCCTCCTCAAAAACCTACAGGCACCACAGGAGGCATTGTTGTTCACACCGTCGTTACCCGATCCCGGGTTTCCCCTCCTCACAGTACTCTCCCCTCCAATCTCCACCCTCTCTCTTTTCCTACCATTGTTAATATTCATATTCACGTTAGCCATTGTTGTACCCACGACCTGTGAGTGCTCCATCATTACTTCTAGCTCGAATGATCTTTCGATTCTTCTTCACAAAGACCCGGCTGGGATTCGCCCTTCAATGTCAAGTTGGCTTTGGGTGGAGTTTAAATTAATGTCGTAACTTATAGCTTTTATTGCATTTGAGAGAAACAAGAGGGGCTTAGGCCGATAGGCTAGATGGTTCGCTCAAATTTTTTGGTTTTTTGAGTTTTACTGATGGTTTAGGTTAGTAAGAAAGGATGAGAGCCCAAAAGGGTTAGATTCAATGGTGGAAAGTGAGGTGTTTTTCACCGTTTTGGCATCTTGAGGTAGTGGTTGAACATTAAATGATATCTGACCCATGCACATATAAGTGGATCAAAGCCCACCTCCATGTCATTCAATTTTTTTCAGTCAAGGACTTGGACGCCTATTGGTGGGGGACGGTGAGTTTCACCAAGCCCAACAAGGATGATCTTAAATTATTAGTTTAAAAAAATCATAGGTTAAGATAATTTAGCATATATAGTATTAAATGCTTTGTTGTGGGGTTCATATTTTAACAAGTTTTTTTTTTTTCTTTCAATCATTTCATTGGATGAACCATAACCATTGCATGGATGAATAATAATAGTTTTTTAAAAACTTATTATTATTACTTCCATAAATAATAGTACTTTTTAAATTAATACTTGAGAGGACACATGATATAACATTAATTTGGTCTTAGTAGACGTTAATCACCACCACCATCATCATCAATGTTGCATATGCTAGGATATATAAAGTATCTTTAGATCGGATGGTATATATCTTAGCATATACAACATTAAATTCTTTGTTGTGCGATCCATATCTCAACACATATTCTTGAGTCATAATCATTACTTTGTTAATTTGCTCTCACGGGACTTAATCACCACTAGGATATATAAATCATCTTTAGATCCGATCATATATATCCTAGCCTATACAACATTAAATGCTTTGTTGTGGGGCCCATATTTCAACCTGTCTTTTTTTTATTATTTATTTCAAACCACTCCATTTTATGAACCATAATCATTTCTTGGATGGATAATAATAGTTTTTAAAAGACACATCATCATTACTTCGATAAATAATAGTTTTTAAAAGACACGTCATCATTATTTCGATAAA
>JASDQU010737087.1:86573-108075 GCA_032191745.1 Picea mariana | reverse complement strand
TACCACATTGAATAGTGTATTTATTGAAATATACATTATTAAATGTTATGGCATCACATATCTAACAATATATATCATTAAAGAATGAAACATTTAATATTTATATTTATTGTTATGGAAACAAAAAAATAATTATTATTTCAAATAAACAATTAAATGATTTGATTAAAAAAATGCATATTCATAATTATTTTTTATTTATAATAATCTTCAAAATAATCCTCCATTAAATATGTGAAACACTTTTTTAAGATGTAGAAGAATCAGTAAATAGTATAAAAATTTAATCGATCAAAATTATGTTAATTATTAATGTAGACTGCTACTAACAAATTCGAAAAAAAAGAATTACACTTTTTAATACCTTTGTTGGCCCACTTATTAGTCCCTTTCGAAGACGCATAGGGACTATAACGATCGAGAATTCGTTGACTTCATATTAATCTGTCCTTTGACTATAAAGTTTTTCATCGTCTGTATTGTTCGTACTATAGAAGTAAAAACATTATTTTATATATATTAAAAAAACTTGTATGTCATCGTCTCATTGGAGACTATATTTGAGGTCTTATTGCCAGCTTCATTGTTCCCAATGTTGTAAATGTGTAGATATCCAAAGTTTTGAGCTTATTCACTCATTTCTAAATCTTATTACAATTTTACTGAAATGTTTACAAACCGAATGTTCTGAGCATGGACGTTGTTTTTTTATTATTGTTGTTTTTTTTTTATTAATGTATTTGTCCTCTTATTATTAGTCGTTTGTTCCTATTTGTATTGAAATGTTTGCATACTGAAGGTTTATATCATTAACACATTTTTTTTAGGTGCTTGAATAAGCTTGACAACTTAAATGTTTACATGGCACAAGTTCTTGAAACAGGCCTTCCAGCTTTAATTTTTTCATAGCGTGAAGCCCTTACACAGCCTGGTAGCCTTAAATGTTTACCTAAATAACTTCTCGGAGTAAATTTTTCCTGAAAATTTTCCATACAATGTTGTAGTGAATTTGGACAATATTGTTTTTCATCGCCACTTCAATAGGAATTGTATGTTTCATACTTCTAGGATTTGAATACAATTTTGTCATCGTTGAAGCAACATACATTGTTTACTGGTTTGGTGAGTGCTTCTTCTACGTTGGTTTGTCAGTTGTTACTTATTGTTCTTTGGTTAAACTTTGAAAGATTGGGGTTCTGCATTCATAGTTGGATCTGTTTTTCTTTTTTTTTTCCTTTGCGGGGTCTAGTTGGTGCACCTAGAATTCGACCTGTGCTTCTGTCATCCATCATTTTAGAGTAAGTTTTGATGCCATAGTTTCATTTTCTATTCCTTCCTTTTTTGTTCAGTGTTTTCAGTTTGCAATTAAGAATTTTTGCTTATTTCTACTGGCATGCTCATCATATGTTTCGAGTTCCTTCTATTCTTCAGCTGTAGTTTGGTATTCGTTGGAGATACATATGTTGTTTGTTGTTTCAGTGTTTGTTGCTTGTTCGTTGGTTTGTTGGTTCGTTGGTTGCCAGTTGTTGTTGTTCGTCTCAATCTTGGGGACGTGTTGTTGCAGTCGGGCATTTTCTTTCTTTATCGTTGGTTTGGTGCTTGTTGTTTTCCTTTGTTTTCTTCGGCTTTGCAGGGTTGGGGTCCTACACCAGTGGTTGGAGTTGTCTTTTATTTATTTATTTATTTATTTATTTTTGAGGGAGGGGGCGCTTTGCGGTGTCCATACCCTACATGCGCGATTTGACCCGCGGTTGTGTTGTTTTTATTGTCTGGCAAGGCTGAGATCTAGCGCCTATTCCGTGCCCGCCTGTCTTGCTATGAAATTTTGTTGATACTTCAGTGTTGACGTGATACAAAAAAATCGCATAAGAAATAATTGGACAACTACATGTGCAATTGCAGTGTCTGTTCTTTTTTTGTTAAGATAAAACATGTGAAAAAATACACTTATTAACCATATATGGTGAATTGTGGCCATATCACAATACAACTTATGTATCCTTTACACAGACTCGTGTGACCACGATACAATTTGTCTTGTACCTGAGAAAAGATACATACACGAAAGATATAAAAAAATTATATTTCCATGTCTGGAAGCATATCTGGATACTTTTCCATAGAAAATCAAAATCATTTATCTATGTCCATGCAATTTCTTAATATTTTGTGGCTTGTAATATATTTTGGGCAAGGAAAAACTTTATATATTTAAAACCATTGATGGAGAAAAAAAAAGGTTCATGTTTCTGACTATATTTTATTCTATTCATTGATTCTCATTTACTGTATGTACATATTACTTGTTCTTCACTGCATACCATCTTCCGTTCATGTTCATTGTATTTTTTTTTATCCCATGTTCAAACAAACAGAATTGGTGGAGAAAACGAAGTAGTCTTAAGTACAAGAGTGGAAGACGAGATACAAGCGTACATGCTTGTATTGTTGTTTCATATTTCATTGTTTTGCATTTCATTTATTGTCTGTACATGTGTTCACCTTGTTTGTTGTATGTATATATTTTGTGCCTTCCTTCATAGTAAATTATTGTTATAACCCTAAATTTCACTAGACATGCATACCTGGCATCAAGCCATCTAACTTGTTATCTTTGCCAAGCCATCACTGAACAAGCTCTTCTAAAAATCATTTTGTTTGAAGGTGTATGCGTCCTGCACCATTACTTCCCACGTACACACACCTGCTGACCTACTACAGCCCGTATACAGTCACATAATATCGCAAAAAATGAAAATTGCATAGGATACTAGTTTTCGTGCCGTTACTTAACTGTTTGACTTCCCGTAGCCCATCCCCCCAACTGTTACTATCTCCTTTAGCCTATAAAAGAAGGGGTTGGGGTCCTATTTCAACAAGAAGTATGAGATCATAGAAACTCAATCCATTTTTTCCCCTTTTCCCCATTTGTTTGCAACCACATTATGGGTTTGATCCAGAATTCCCTTCTCCTCCATCACAAGTCATTGCGATTTCCCTAGAGAGAACTAAAGAGGAGAAGGATATGTGGAAGTAGTTGGTGCATTTTCAAGAGGATCCTAGGACCAAGTTCGAGGAGCAGTGTCAGTCTCATATTGTAAATGACTTTTGTGAGATTAATATAAAAGTACTTTTTCCATCCCGCCAAATGATGTCTTAAACTTATATGATTTGTTTACATATCTTGTTTATGATGTCTAACCCATTAATCCATATGTAGAATGCATGCTTGTAGTTTCGTGTTTGTCTTTTGGTGAATGCAAGTCATCCTTGGGAGGAGACTTGCAGTCAGGAAACAACTAAGTGAAAAGGGATCGACACTAGACATGGAGTTTAAGGTATGCCTACTGGATCCCTATATCTTGCATTTTATGTATGATTGTCGGGTAGTGTCGAGATAGTTGATAAAAAGTAGGATACTTTAGACAGTTACCTCTGCCTACATTTCGTAACCCTTTTGTATTTCGTAGAGGGGTATTCCTGCTATAGAAGAATTGGTGACCGTATCGGGATGCCTCTAGGGTCTTTGGGGATATTTCTATTTGGGTGCTTTGAATCAGTTTATTCACTATTTTCTGAGTTTCTATAAGCTTTTGTGTCTTTAAAGGATTCTAGTCTTCCATACCAGTACTCCCTACCTCTGATGGACTGTTGGTTTTCATTTTTTTGAGGAGTTACAAAGGTGTACATGGCCTGCAGTGGGCCTACATGCATTCATATGTGCCCTGCCCTTGGACAGCCCGCATACATACACTGGATGTTGAAGTGTCAGCAGCATGCCTATTGAAAAAAAAATTTAAGAAAGAAGAGGCAGCCATCCTCTTCCCTATCAGGAGTCACACTTCTAAAGGGTTTTCTTGATCTAGTCTTGGTCTCTGTTATAGCAGTCTGTAGCCTAGGTTTGACTTCAAGTTTAGCTTTCTTTTTACCAAAGATTTCTTGTGTTTTCTTTAATAGGGTTTTTTGACAAGTTGGTGAGTCTTCTTTGATCTGCCTGCTTGGTATTTTCAGTGACTCTCTGCGATCTGCGATTGGGCCAGAAGACATTTATTGGTCTTGTCTTGTCATCATTTTTCCATTTTTTGCTTTGGAAGAAAATAAAATAATTCGTTTTCAAATTTCTTGCTTGGAAGCATAAAACAATAAAAAAAAATATTTCACTTCTTTGTTTGGTAAAGTAGTTTAGGTTAGTTGTTTCATTTAGAAAGGAAAAAGAAAGTTTTCTTAAGTTCTTTACTTGAATACTTAGGACATTAAGTAGCTCGTAGTCAAGCAAAATCTTGTTTTGAGATTTTATTTTCAAGGATCTGAGAGAAGTAGTTATGAAAAGTTTGGTTAAAGAGTTTAAATTGGCAAATCTTTATTTGTGAAGAAAGAAGTAGTTTGTTTCAATTTCATCTTATGCTCTTCTCTTTCGTCTCTTGAGAACATCATTGGTTTCATTTTCATTCCTTTTGACTTAAGACAACCACTAAAATTAATGCTTAATTAAAAGTTACTAGACTTTGTGTTTGTAGGGTCCATCAATTTAGTCTAGGTTAGAACCTTGATTTAGGATTGGAGAGGAAACTCTTCAAGGCTACAAAAACAAACATAAGAGTTTGTGCTAGGGAGTGCTTGAAATTCTAGTAGCCATGAAATTTAACGGGGACCCCCCTCTAACACAGGGGCTAAACACGAGGTCACATGTGAAATGGTAGCGGAGATAACCCCTCCAAAGATAGACCAAGCGTAGTGGGGAATGCATATAGAGGACTTATCTTGGGATTCCATTGATTGCATTTTCCATGGAGCTTCATGGGTATCGAATCTATTCAAGGCCCTCATTCATCTTCCATAACACTTTCTTTTGATACCCATCTCATTGTGGTCCACCTGGCTGTCGACTGTACCCACCTGGTGACTGTTCGCGCATTGGCAACCTAGTTGCCTTTATCTTAGTGACTTACACAGGTGACTGTTGGGGTATAACAAGGTACCTAGGGTAGACATTGGGCCACGCTTTGCAGAGTATACCCAGAGGGTGCTTCCATATTCAAGTTGCACTTGTACCGGTAAGTTTCTCTAGTGTTGGTTGTTGTAACTGTTCTTCCAACTAGATAGTGATCTTCTTGTCTTATCTCATAGGAAATTTTTCTAATGTCTGATGGTTTTTAAAATGATTATAGAAATCCCTAGTGTGTCATTTATCTTCTCACATAGTGGAGGATCAGGAGCTTCACCAGTCACGAAGGCTTTTGGGCCTATCGTCAGTTGATCTTGAACCACCCCCACCACCACTAAGTAGAAAACTAGACCAGCAAGGGTCTTTTGAGGCGACCAGGTTACATGAAACTGTGCTCGACCCATATCTGAGAGGAGAACATTTGATTCTGAAGGAACCAATCATTTCTGACCTCGAAGTGGAAGCTCTTGGCCTATATAACCCTCCAATCACTAATATATTGACACCCATCGTCGTACAGGTTCAACCTTACGAGTGTCAGGTAGTGTCACAAGAATCAATGGAAACAAATGTTGCTACTTCTTCAGGGAATACTCATATTTCCTCTACGGCTGCCACTACAGGGGGTGTTCCACCTCCTAACCAACTGTCGTTGGTTCGGGCCACTATGGTCTCGACTGCCTCTACCTTGGGCAATGGTCTAATTCTATCTATGGAAACAATCATTGCTCCTTTCACCTAGAGTGAAATAGGCCCTCCGTTCTCATATGGGATTCCTAGCTTCGGTACAAGCACTGTACTTTCCTACTCCACTCTATAGACTTTAGGTATCGGGGTGGGGAGCTTTGATGCTCCTTTGCAAGGATATATGGGGGGCACTTTATCTCCCTATAACGCTTTCCCTTATGGAGGGGGTCATATACCTTCTTCGTCCCCTTCGCTCGGTGGTTCTCACCAGCATTCCACCAGTCCGAACAAAAACTACAGTTCGTTTGGAGAAGGGAGTCAAGGAATACCTTCTTATAGCATGTCGGGTAGGATCAACATCGTTCTCTTTGGTCGACACATTTGGTAACAACTCTTTCTCGTCAGTTGCCATCTCGATTGGGGGCAACCCCATTTATCGACAACAGAATCCTATACAGGGTACTATTCCTGCATAAGGGGAAAACATAGGAATTCCTTCCTCAAAAGGACCTTGGAATCCTTGGCAGGGCCAGTTCCCTTATCAGGGATGTCGATCAGGGGAAACCACTTCCATAGTCAATGGAACCCCTGGCAAGGCTCAACACCTATGCACATCGGATTGGTAGGGGGAAACCCTTCCAAAAATCCTTGGAATGTGATGCAATCCCAACCCTTTACACCCTATTACGAGAGTCAGCTGATGACATCTCAACAAGTGCATAATCCATACGCTAGTCACGGCCATGGTTATTACCAGAACCCTGGCTAGAAACCTAACTTTTCCTAGCAACTTGGTGCCAGCCAAACTCTAGGCCCCTTTTTTCCTATGTCGACCGAGTTTCCTTCAAACATCCCAAAGTTCGAGGCCAAGCCTAATGAACATCCAAGCGATCATGTGAATGCCTTCCATTTATGGTGCTCATCCAACTCTTTAAGAGATGACTCTGTCTAGTTGTGTTTGTTTCAACGCACTCTCATTAGGAGTGTTGCAAAATGGTACATTGAGCTCGACCACTCAAGATACTCTTCCTTCAGCGAATTGGCAATGGATTTCCTAAACCATTTCCAATTACATGTGAGATACGACGTCGACATCGAATTGTTGGGAAACTTTAAGCAAACAAAAGTGGACCATATCTCAACTCACATCCGAGAATGGAGATGCCAGAAGAGTTTGATAAAAGTGTCAGTCCCACCAGCATTCCTTCTTGAGTGGTTCCTTAAGTATTTGGTACCTCAATTGTCTAAAGACATCACAACCTCAGGGACATTTTCAGAAGAAGAAGCGATAATGAGAGCTCAACAGCTAAAGCTGATTTACTCCCAGTCTGGTTTACTTTACAAAGTTTTTCTAGATTCCCAAAGGTAGATACTTGACGAGACCACACAGAGGTTTGGGCCACATGCCAATGGTATTGTCGGTTCAACGCAAACGAAACCCACTGATCAACTGTCAAATCAATTTCAAAAATTTTGGATACAACAGACAGTGGCCAGCCAAACCACTGGTTCAGTTGTTCCCCCTACCCAAAAGTTGGATGTACACAGTGTGCAATCAACGAACCAGAAGGCCACCCAGTAGCCTAACAAAAAGAAGAAACAATGAAAGAAGGGTAAGGGGGATAAGAAACCTACCGATAATATTGGCGGGGTCAACACTAAAAAGAAGTCGAAGTATCCATGCAATCTTTGCAAGCAAGACCATCTGAATCACCAGTGCCCTAGACTTATGGAGGCCCATAAGTTATTGGCACAGCAATAACCTATCATGTTAACAAATACGTTTCCACATGGGAAAAATCTAACTCAAGCCTCTTCGAGCGTGGAATGGAGCAGTCAGGGACCCCCTCCGTGTTCAAGTAATCATGCATCCGCAAATGTGTATATGATGAAAAGTAGTGTTGACATAACGACTACGACATGTGACTATGGAATTCCAAACACCTCTGAGATGGGTAAAGAAGCCAAAAACCCATCTCTTCCTCTCAAGATTGAGAATACATTGGGTAAATAAATGACACGCATCCTGAAAGGAGCGTTCAAGAAATTTTCTCACAAACCAAATGCAAGGGCTGCCCAGAATTACTCAGTGGTGGAGAATTTGTCACAAACCCCTTGTGCAATGTCTGCTTTGGAAGTCCTCTAGAGCTTCCCTACCCAGAGAAAGGCCTCTGGGAACAATCATGCTTGATATGACCAAATTAAAACCTCATCTTCCTTACCACATGGTGTTTTAGATAGTAGTGGCTTACACCATGACAACTTTTACTCAGAACATTTTCCACACGGTGGTTGATGAGGGTGCCTCGATATGTGTGATGTCTTTGGCATGTTGGAAGGCCATTGTCCAACCCATTTTGTCCTTGTCACCTACTCTTCTTACCTCTTTCGATGGTCGCTCATTTCAACCACATGGAATCATCCCCTCTTTTCACATGCACGTAGGAGGGAAGACCATGTGCATCGAAGTTGAAGTGGTCGATGCGTCTCTCAACTACAATTTCTTGTTAGGAAGGAGTTGGACCTACGCTATCCAAGCAGTGGTCATGGCAGTTTTCTGGGTCTTGTTGTTTCAACACGAAGGTCGGATCGTGTCCATTGATCATTTATCCGTCTCTTGTCCTAACCCTTCATTGGGGGTATCCACGGTCCTGATGATTGATAACCCTCAGCCCGACATCGTCAATGTAGGGGTTCATTTGTGCCCAGCTTTGATGGGTACCTTTGATTACCCGCCTCCGACAAACAATTTCCATTACATGGCGATTTTCCTCGACCAACCTAGGGCTGAAATATTTCAAATCTTAGCATTTCGCACGAATTACTTTAATGATCTGTGGACTCTTCTTTCCCCATCAGCCATGATGGAAGGGATAGGGTTCCATGGCATGTCCATGCCTTTGTCCATGAAAAAAGATGTGTACTCTATAGTTCATCAAGATTTCGTCGACCCGGATCTGACTCTCCTATAGGAGTTAGATCTGGTTCTTGAGACTACATGGACTCAAGGTTCCCTCATTGATATTGATTCTTTAGACTTAGTATTTCCCTCAGACGAGGAGATTATTGAGGCAATGACTAGTCCGGACAGACCCTGGGATGATCTTCATCACAGATCTTACTTCCTCCCAGAGTTAAGAAGAATTGAAGCAGGTGAATTCACTTTGACTATGACTGGAGATAAGGCTTTTCATATCAATCCTTTGGCTACACACGTTGTTTATGCTAAAGAAAATATGAAAACCATTGCTCAAATGATACCTATCGATATCTCTAGAATCCCTGGCGTCGTGGAGAATATATTCATCGAAGCAGATTGTTCCCCCCAAGACATTCAAATCTACACAGATTTATTTAAAGAATTATGTGACGTGTTTGCCTAGTCTTATGAGGAAATGCTAGGCATAGATCCAAGAATCGTTGAACATGAAATCATGACATATCCTGATGCTAAGATGGTACAACAAAAGCTTCATCCAGTCAATCCTAGGAAAGCAACAACTATTAAGGATGAAGTAGAGAAACTACTCTAAGTTGGTTTCATCTACCCCATCCAATTGACTCAATGGGTGTCAAATATCATTCCAGTAAACAAAAAATAGGGTATGATTCACGTATGTACGGACTTCCATGATTTGAACAAGGCCTGTCCAAAGGAAAATTTCCTCACGCCATTTATTAATCAGATAGTCATTGAATGCACAGTTTGCGAAGCCTTTTCTTTCATGGATGGTTTTTTGGGATAAAATCAGATACAGATCAAGCCTGAAGACCAACAAAAAACCACTTTCATCTGTCTATGGGGTACATTCACATATCGGAAGATGCCTTTTGGTCTAAAAAATGTTGGAGCTATGTTTCAGCGGTCCATGTGTTTTTCTTTCCATGATCTCAAACACATAGTCGAGGATTATCTCGACGATTTAGCATCACGATCTCGCAAGAGGGTTGATCATCTCGCACACCTCCAACTTATCTTTGAGTCATGTCGCTACTACTGGATCCACTTTAATCCAAACAAATGCAGCTTTTGCGTAACATCAGTTCGTCTGTTAGGTTTCATAGTTTCAACAACAGGGATCATGGTCGATCCTCTAAAGGTTGAGGTGATAGTTAAATTCCCTTCCCCGTGCAAAATCCCTCAGGTTCAGAGTCTACAGAGAAAGGCGAACTTTTTATGGAATTTCATCGCTAACTATGCTGAGATCACAAAGGGTTTTATTCATTTACTGAAGAAGGACGTTCCTTTTATTTGGGACGAAGCCGCTCAATGCTCCTTTGAAGCGTTGAAAAGCGCCCTTACCTCTACCCCTCTGCTTTGGCCACCCAATTATAATAAATATTTCTTATTGTACTTGGTCATTGAAGAGTCGACCATCAGTATTCTCTTGGTTCAGGAGGATTATTTTCTCTCAGAATATGTGATTTATTACCTGAGTCGAGGCTTGGTTGGACCGGAACTCAATTATTCCCACATTGAAAAACTTGCGTTGGCAACAGTTCATGTTGTCCAATGATTCCGTCATTACATATTTTTTCGCAATACCATCGTCATTATCATTGTAAATCGATTCCAATACGTGTTGACACGACGTGTGATCAGTGAAAAGATCAATAGATGGATTTTTATCCTCCAGGAAATTGACTTAGATTTTGTCTCGGAAAAATCCAAAAAGTCACTGGTCTTTGCGGAACTCATCTCAGAACTTCCAGTCAAATCAGGAGATGTTATACCCAAGGATTCGCCTATCAAAGGAGACATGTTTTTTATTGCATCTTCGGACCCCTGGTACGAAGATACACTAGTCTATATCCATACTTTGAAATTCCCTACCTCTGATTCTTGTGATGAGCATCGTCGTATATGCCATCAGGACAAAAACTATCTCATACTCGAGGACACTCTTTATCATTGAGGTTTAGATTGCATCCTTCGTCGGTGTCTCACCCACGAAGAAGAGGAAATCGTACTTAATGATTTCCACACCGGAGAATGTGGCGGTCATTTGTCTGGGTTGGAAACAACCCAAAATATTCTACAAGTTGGTCACTTTTGGCCAACATTAATCAATGATTGTGTTGAATCGGTCAAGAAGTGTCACCTATGTCAGATCTTCTCTCGAAAGATGAGGGCACACCCCCTTCACATGTTTCCCACCATCACAATTGGTCCCTTCACCAAGTGGGGGATTGATTACACTACATGCAAACCTCCTTTTGCAAGGGGGCACTGTTATATCATCGTAGTAGTAGACTACTTCATGAAGTGGGTCGAAGTTATGCCAATGTTTAAAGATGATGGTGAGTCCGCAACTATCTTTTTGTTTAACCAGATAATAGCAAGGTTTGGCATCCCGAGAGATATTGTCACTGACCATAGCAGTCACTTTCAGAACAAAATGATGTCTAATTTAACATCAAAACTTTGGTTGAGGTAAGAACATTCATCACCCTACTACCCGCAAGTGAATGGTCAGGTGGAAGATGTGAATAAATCCCTCAAGACTATTTTACAGCGAACGATCAATTTGGCCAGGTCAAATTGGCATTTGATGTTGTACTCGGAATTATGGGCCTACCGAATGTCTGTTAAGACTGTAACCAATTTCTCACCCTTTAAACTCATTTATGGGTTGGAAGCAATCTTGTTGATAGAGTGAAAGATCCCCTCTCTAAAGTTGGCAATACATTTATTGCCAGACACTTTAGTGCTTGAAGAGTGTTTATGAGTAGTGTCAGGATCCAGCCTTTGCTAATGAGACTCACAAACAAAAATTCAAGTGTCAGTATGATCGGTCCATCCACCCTCAGATTTTCTCTAAAGGCAACCTTGTCCTAGTCTATGACTAAGATAAGGACCCCCTGGGGGCAGGCAAGTTCAAACCCATGTGGTTCAGACCTTTCATCGTGAAGGAGGTTCTAAAGAAGGGTGTTTATCATCTGGTGGAATTTGAGGGAAATTCTTTGGCGGAGCCTAGAAATGGGCTCTACCTCCAGAAGTATTACTCATAGGTGAGTCATCTTGGGTGACTTCTTGTAACATATGTATATTCTTATACATTTTATTTTTAGCTTTTCTCTTTTTGGTTTTATGGACGTGTCATTTTTTATGTCATCTTTTTCACTATGGCATATGTCAAGTGAATCAGAGGTGTTTGTTGGGTTTGCAGATGGTGCTAGTCGGCACACTCGGAGGCTCGCTTCCGAAGCTTGGGTGATTTTCACACCTCAGGGCCAATTCTATCTTCAGGAGGTATCTATTTAGGTGACGCCACAAACAATGTCACTGAATACAACACATTTTTAGAGTTGCTTCATGACTCTTTGTCACATGGTATCTCTCAGCTCTAGGTCTACTTAGATGCTCAACTAGTTGTGTCTCAATTAAATGGGGTTTACCGCGTTTACGATCCTACACTACACCGATGGTTCCTTAGGGTACGTCTCTTAAAACAAAGCTTTGATTACAATATGTATATCCATGTTCCTAGGAGATTGAATCAAATCACAAATACTCTAGCTAATCATGTATTAGATTGGAATATTGCACACAAGTAAGAAAAAGCACACACACAGACATGTAAATACATTTTTAAAATAGATGTAATCCATAAGACATAAAAAGATAAAAAATATCCATATATATATCAAAAAATATCAGAGTACATGGGTGGGCGCAAGAACCTAAAAAATATGTCCAGTAAGAGTCACGGGGCTTATGCCCTAAAAAATATACAAAAAGTGCTCTCGGCACATAAGTAGTCTATCCTAGTTAAGCATGGGGCCTGTTGGCCCTGCCATAGTGAACAACGATGTTTGCCAAACGTCAGAAGAGCTGAACCCATGTTCGTGGCACCCCAACTACGTGAGGTTGCATCGACGGTGGGAGATCCTTGATCTACACCATAAGGACTGTACAAGTGAGCGCAGTAAGGTTCTGCTCTACCCGTCTCAATACTCTCTCAGCCTCTTCGGCTGGAGGCCCCCCTGCTATTGTTGTTGGTCCAACAACTCCAGCTAGTCCTGCCTCTGGACAAGAATGCCACCTATTCCTCGAGAAGTCTGTTGGGCACACTAGTCCCACTTTTGTACATAATAGATACATAAGTGTCAGATACTCTGGTATACAAAAAAAATGATATATATAAAAAGACATAAAAATTAAATAACTTTGAAAAGAAAACTTACCCATCTCTCCTCGCTCCACTCTGGGAGGCACAGGCATGTCAGGATCTCTAGAAACATTGATCTCGACATAGGGGTAGTCCTCTATCATCGTAATATGCCATGATCACCTGTCAAAAAACTTGTCATTGAAAGCCTCAATGGTCCTCCCTCCCCCCTGTCGCAACAACAATGCCACCCATCTACATAGCATTGGGAGAGAGGCCTCATGCCCTCGTATAGTCTCTCGAGGACTGAGACTGGGTACCCTCTCGAAGAAAAAGGAACATAAAATGGTACCAAACCCAAAGTTATGGTTCTCCCATATCCTACACTCTGTTAGTTGTCTCTTCATGCAATCTAGCATGGTGGTACTCCATTCAAAAATCTGTGCATTTAAGCACTGTATCGCACAATGCATGTGCGCCTGGGAAGCCTGATGTAAAGATGTGGATCCAGTGATCCACCCAATATGTAGAACTATCACTTTGAGTGATAGGTTTTTGATCTTATGTATAGGCACCTGAGAACCTACTTTCTTAGTACCAACCTTGCAATGGAGTCCAATCAGCTCCTCGATGTTGTGCAGCCCGGGGGGAAAAGTATGCAAGTTGACTGGATCACCTCTACTTGAAAGACCATTCAAGAAGTAAATATCTTCAGTCGTTGGATTTAATGAATTCCCCTCGAGCATGAATGCCTCTGCATCAGGATGCCAATAATCTATCAATGCATTTAGCAGCCTGGGTTGTGCCCTCATAAACGGACACTTGAAGAACTTTAACAACCCGCATTGTGACAAAACAGTGATAGCAGCAGGATCCTTAGAGACCAAAAAATCAATGTCCTCATGCTCCCTCTCTCTCCAATGCACATACATCCTGCAAAACAACAAATGAATGGAGAGATAACTCTTGCATTTTCATTTTTTTCACTTAGTTGAGGGTGTACAGAGGTTTTCTTGGGTACAATTGTGTGTTTACATGGGCAGTTTATCTTCTACCCATGTGTGCACGCAGGCTGTGCTTGGACATCTCACGTACACGCAGGGTTGACCTCCTAAAAGGTCAGCGCCCCCCCAAAACACAAAAATAAATGCAAAAAATGAAGAAGGAAATGCAAGAGAGGTTAGTGTGTACTTACTTGGTCCAAATGAAAGTTCGTTTCGTCCACTGAAGCTCCCTGAATCAACTATTTCGGCAAAGGGGTGCTTTTTTACTTTTGGTCAATTCTCAAATCACAATGGTGATAATGAGTTGCCATCTTTCTATTTAGAAACTTTTTGGCCCCTTTTTGTCATTTTTTGGACCCTTTTTGTCATTTTTTCTATCTTGAAAATCGTTTACTATGGTTCTTGAGTTTCTCAGGGGATGTTATGATAAGTGTTACTTTGGGTATTTAAGAATTTTTTCAAGAGTTGGGTCATTTTTAAAGGTCTTTTGGTAAAAAGTCATTTTTCCAACTTTGTGCATATAAGATAGGATTCCACCTCCACTTGTTGCACCTTGTTGTCTTTTTCTTTTTTTCATAGGGTCAATCCCACCGAATTGCAACACATAACCCTCACTCCTGCTCTAGAAGTGTTGTAATTTAGTGGTAGAGAGTACCTTCACATGGATTCCCTAGGTAGATCCTGGTTGCATTTTGGTGTCCATGCCATCACTAATGACTATAGGCTCGGGAGTCCTTACTAGTTTTTCCTAATTACGAGTTTGAGCCTCATTTGCATGATTCATTATCACTCTTGACCTCACCCTCGGGACTCCCAAAACACAACGGGTCTTCTTTTAAGCCCTTTTCAGACCCTCTAAACATGAAAATATTGTCGAGTGATCTTATTGCCCTTCACGCTCGCTAAACTAAAATTTGAAGGAACATCTATTTGGTGGTAGTTTACCCCTTTTTCGGTCCAGATGGTCAAAAGTACGAACAAAGGTATACTCTAGGATCCTCGGTTCTCTAGAAGAGTATCCCCAGGTATAAATTTAACCCTTTTGTGGGCCTGAGGGACTAGATTTACGAAAAATGAACCCCCATGGAGTCCATAGTTAAATCTCTTTTCAGACTCCCTAAAATTGAAAATATGGCCGAGTGACCTGGTTTCTTCACACTCGTTAACTTCGTCCATAAGAACATCCCTTACAGAGTCCATAGTTAATCTCTTTTAAAACTCTTTAAATATGAAAATATTGTCGAGTGATCTTGTCTTTGTTGCACACATTAAACTGATTTTGAATAGACATTTGTTCGGTGCTAGTTTATCCATTTTTTGCGCCGACTAGACTACCTTTGAAAAATTTACCCCAGTGAAGTCATCTTTTACATTTTTTTCAAACTCTCTAAACATGAAAAACCACCAATATTACCTTCTATGAGCTCGTTAAAATTACATCGAAGGACGTTATCATTGTGTCTTATTAATCACATTTTCATTCCTGCATATTTGGCCTAATTCCAGCTCCATGTTTCTCTCAACTGAACCATCTGAATCATGCCTTATACGCAAGTCTTGTAGCACTTTGCCTCTACATCTTGACACCTTGAACCATGGAGGATTTTTCCTGAGTGTACTTTTCCGGCATATGTCCCCTTGCTCTGAGAATCAATGTGTTCCTTGCGCTTGGAACTAGTATGTTTGCGACACTCGATCCTCCTTTGTAACGTAGCATTATTTATTCTTTTTCAAGCTCCCAAAAATTATTGAAAAAGACAAAAAAATCAAACGTACCCCAAAAAGAGGAAGGGAAAAGTATTTTCTTTTTGTTCACAACACAATGAGTCTCTCTTGGAAAAATCACATCCTTTTGTTTTTTCATCAAGCCCTAGGATTCAATATGACCTTAGAAAGTTGTTCTCGCTACATAGAGATATGGCCTCCTCCATTTGGTTACCCTTCCAAACATATAGAGAGTTTGCATTGCCTCCTGCATCGTGAACTTATGTCAATGCCATGCTGCATGAGTCTCATATTTTGTCGTTCTTTCATCCAAGGGAAGTCTTACTAAACTTGAGCCAACCCTTCTACAGTTTGTCTCTTGTCCTCATACCTGGCCACCCCAAAAGACCAATCAAGTCCTTTTTTAAAATCAATGAAGTTCTCTGCATTGATCGCCAATATCCTCTTGTCTGTTCCTGACAAGTCGTCAAAGACCTCTAGGTAGTGAATTTATATACTGATATTACACTCCTATCCAAGTTTTGAAGATTTTGAAGTTGTTTCTCGAGATCTAAAGACCTCATATCCATCCATCAGGCGTCATTGGCTTCTTGAAGATGGATACCATACATGTATATCTTTTGATTTTGAGATGTAGATCTGATTTGTATTTCTTGAGGATACACTTTATATAGTTATATGACATGTATCTGAAGTGTATTTGATTGGCATCCATGATTTTATTTCATCCCGAGCATCGGTATGCCCGCCTCAGGGAGACAATTTTTTATTTTTGCAGATGGCACCTCCTGAACTCTAGTCCCTGGGCTCACTCGCTTCATACATTGGTGAAGATTTGTAATGTATTTCGGCCATCAGATGCTCTTCCGACCTCACACATTAGGGGGCATCTGTTATAACCCTAAATGGCACCAAACATGCATACCTGGCATCAGGCCATCTAACTTGCTATCTTTTCCAAGCCATCATTGAACAAGCTCTTCTAAAAATCATTGTTTTTAAGGTGTACGTGCCTTGCACCACTACTGCCTACGTACACATGCCTGCTGACCCACTACAACCAGCGTACACTCACATAATATCGCAAAAAATGAAAATTGCATAGGATACTAGTTTTTGGGTCATTACTTAACCGTTTGACTACCCATAGCCAGTCACCCCAACCATTACTATCTACTTTGGCCTATAAAAGAAGGGGTTGGGGTCCTATTTCAACAAGAATCACAAGATATTAGAAACTCTACCCATTTTTCCCCCTTTGCCCCATTTGTTTGCAGCTGCATTGTGAGTTTGAGCCAGAATTCCCTTCTCCTCCATCGCAAGTCATTGCCATTTCCCTAGAGATAACTGAAGAGGAGAAGGATATGTGGAAGCAGTTGGTGCATTATGAAGAGGAGCCCAGGACCAAGTTCGAGGATCATTTTCAGTCTCATATTGTAAATGAATTTTGTGAGATTAATATAAAGAAGTAATTTTTTCGTCCCTCCAAATGATGTCTTAAACTTATATGATTTGTTTACATCTCGTGTTTATGATGTCTAACCCACTAATCCATATGTAGAATGCATGTTTGTAGTTTCTTTTTTGTATTTTGGTGAATGCAGGTCAGTGTTGGGAGGAGACTTGCAGTTAGGAAACAACTAAGCACAAAGGGATCGACACCGGACATGGAGTTTAAGGTATGCGTACTAGATCCCTATATCTTGTCTTTTATGTATGATTGTGGGGTAATTTCATGATAGTTGTTAAAAAGTAGGAGACTTTAGATGGTTATCTCTGCCTACATTTTAGAAACCTGGTGTAGTCCATAGAGGGGTATTCCCACTATAGCACTTATCTTCATTGCATGTCTTCCTGTCTCCATTGTATTTTTTCTGCATTCCTGCATTTGAACAAACAGAGTGGTTGGAGAGGACAATGGACTCTTTGGCATGAATATAGATGATGAGTTGCAGAGGTACATACCTGTATTGTTATTTCATATTCCATTATTTAGTATTTCATTTATTGTCTGTGTATTTGTTCTACTTGTTCTACTGCTTTGCACCTTTTTTACTATGTGTATATACTACATATATTTCTTCTTATTCTCATGTGAATCATATTTGCTTTGTTGCTACATTAAAATAAATAGAACTGTATTTCTTTCTTTTACACGTCTTTCTTCATACTAACTTGCCTTCATGTCCACTATATACTCGGCGTTGCTACCTTGGAATAAACAAATTGATTGGAAAGGAACATAATTTCTTATATGCAACAGCAGAGGGTTCTGTTGTGCAATCTTTGAAAAGGTATACCAATTGTGCTAGTAAATTCAACATATAAAATTAGTTGGGGCATATAATATTGGACTATCAAATGATGATTTGGCAACAATGGGATTTCCATTTTCTATTATCCTTTTTTCTTTATGATTTCTCTACTTAGTCATATTTCTGAAATTGCCTTGGTGCGCAGGTTGGCAAACTCATGGGTTCACATTTATGGTCATGCTTCTACCTTATTCCATACTTACGCACTTTGTCATTTGTGGGTGTTGGGTTGGAGGGTTCAATATTGCGTGTCTGGACTTAGATGTTCTACGCTATATAGATTGGCCCTCCTACCCCGCCATTGCACCCTATTTACTGTTACACAATTTTCCAGTCAAAATATCCGAGGGATACAATTTGACCCTTGGGTCTTCATGTTTCTTGAGTATCCCTTCACATCATATTTCATATTCCATCTCCTTCGACCCTGCATGTGTCATTAAGAACAATAATGGAAAATATACAACGCATATGCTCGTTTATTCCTTTTGATGTTGATCTACACATGCTTACATCAGAAAAATTTGGACTAGTGACATGCCCATGAGCAGTCAATCATCCCAAACATCAGTAGACGAACAACGCCAAAGGTAAATATGCATACATGTTTTTACTCGTATGTTTACCAAAGAAATATCCTCATCTATTTTTTCATCTATGTCATGGTGAGTATGTTGATGTCATCTGCAACACATACTTTGCAATTCACAAGAGGTATCAACAAGTGCAAGCGAGACGTCGAACACAACGCAGGCTCCACAAACTAAGAGGTCTGGTTGCAAAACCCTGGCTCCATAGTTCATCCAATTTTTGTGTCTACTTGTACATTCATGGCAAGAAAAAAAATAAAACAAAAAGAATAATTCACAATACCATTCACATTACCTTTTTCTGTTCAAAAATTGTCACCAGGTCTAAACTTGTAACACCCAAAATACTATCAATAGAGGGCTTGAACAACATCCGAACTGGACAAGTGTTCATCGGGGACATAATGGTCATTTATAGCACCTACTTGGACAAGGCAAACAAAACTAGATCCAGTATTCATGTTGAGATGACAGACAAGGAGGCCCTCATGAAAGTTACACTAACTATTACAACACAACTTGTACACAAACATCCAGAAAATATATTACCAAGTAATGGGATATCCATTACAAATTTTAATATATTTCCCAAAATAGTATATGGTTATTGTGATTGGATTATATCGTTCAACGAAACAAGTATCATGGAAAAAATCTCCGCTATTTGTTCAGAATATTGTTTCATCCTAGACACAACTATCATCCAACTTGCACAGAGCAATGACATTTACCCAATCAGAACCATTGGTGCAGTTGTGACACTCACAAGAAAACTTGGCTCGCAACACATTCTCCATATAAAATATGGATTCAGACAATGACAAGGCAATGGTATCATTCTCCATATCCAGTTTTGTCCTTTTCTTTCACATGTACATGTATCTCGGTTAAGTTACACAAATATTCCATTCTTCCATGTTGCATCTGCAACTATTTGATACCTATTCAAATTTTTTTTCCTCAGTAGAACAACAATTGCATAAAGGGAAATTTTCAATTATGCTCTTAAAAAATATAACAAAGAAAAGAGATGGTAAAGAAAGGATATTTTGCACAACTCAATCAACATTTGTGACAGAGTTGCGAGAAGACATAGTATAGGATCTCAAGAAGATAAATATATCTACAACTGTTGTGCATATACATCTATAGTTTTATCCTCACTTTTCTCATACAAATAACCTTGACCAAATATCTGCATATTTTTTTAGTTTTTTGTTTCTAATTTTTTTGCGGGGTGTAGTTGTAAATTATATTGTTCAATATATTAACCGTTATTCTCACATTTCCAGGTTGAAGGTGTTTTGGTGGCAGTGAATGCGTACTTAACCCCCTTTGAGCCTGTGTGTGAGAAATGCAACTCTCCTGCTTTTGCTTCTTCCTTCATAAATGATGATACTATTGATTTTCTGTGATGCAGTAAAAAATGTCCATACATATATAGACATTGCCTCAATGCTGCTATCCAAACCATTGGCAACACAACCGTACATTGTACAATTTGACAGCCTCTGTTAGAATATGTTCTTCTTGAGTTAGCAGAATTTCTATATGAAGAATACCTACAAAAAAATGCAAAGAGTGTCTACATGTTGCACGACTTTCAGATACATAGAAAATTTACCTTGAATGAGGACAATGTGATATTGCATATCGGCTGGAAAAAAAAATAAAATTGTGTCAAGCTTTTTCAAGGAAACAAAAAACAATTGGACGATGTGTTTTTTTATATATCGAATTGTTTGATATATAATAGAATTCCATTTCTTGTTCAATATATCAATATATCAATACAGTTGGTGCTTACTTGGTTCTTGGTTGTATTCTTCGCTCTGGAAAATTAATAATACATTCAGGATCTTCACAGTTTTTCTATGATCTTAAAGACTATAGAGGACATGCTTTTCCCTTTGATATAAGTTCTATGATGCAAAATGTGGTATGTGGCTCGTTTTAGCATTCTTTTTTTATCGATGAACTTAACAAAATTAATCTCCTGGAATAATTTGAAATAAAAGAATATATACTATGCGAAGTCCAACGGAATTATCATATCAACAAGAGGACATTAAAATTGAAATTCATTGTTGTTATACTTGCGATAAATAGTACAATAAGTTTACTTAGACATCCCAAAATTGATTTTCCTTGTGGCTTTTTTACACTTCTCTTATACAAGAAGATCCCGGAAACTATAAGCATCGCTAGCTGTATCTATTCCTTCATTGAAGAACCTATTCACATGTTTAATGCACTTCATAGTTACTGTTAATACCATCAATGGTGCTTTGTTACATCAATTTTCTCTTCTGGAAATAACCATCCACTTCCTTTTTTACCCTCTGCTTTCCCTTTTTGGTTACTTACTCGTTTTTGGGAAATTGTATCGGTGCAGAAGTTGGCAGAGTCACGTGTTTAGATTTCCACTTGCTTTTATATCACCAACCCAACCATATGATTCCCAATTTCATATTGAACAACAATTTTTGATCATCGGTTCCCACATAGGCGGGTTGCTGGATAGGTGGGTTCAAAATTTCATTTCCATTTTTCCATCGCCTACAAATAGCACTCGGACTTTCGTGATCAACAAATTAGCAAACAAATTCCCCTTTATCTTATTTTTAGCAATTTTCCTTAGTCGATGAAGTGAGAAAAATTAATCTCATGGAATGATTTGAAATAAAATAATATATACTATGTGAAATCCAATAAAAGTATAATATCAATGCGAGGACATTAAAATTCAAATTCGTCATTGTTATACTTGCGGTGAAGCTGGTAGTACCATATCTTTACTTATACATCCCAAAATTGATTTTCTTGTAGCTTTTCGACGCTTCTCTTATACATACAGATCTTGGAAACTATAAGCATGGCTCGTTGTATCTATTCCTTGATTGAAGAAACTATTCACATGTTTATTGCACTTCATGGTTATTGTTAAGACCATCAATGTTCTTTCTTACACCAATACCCGCTTCTGAAAATTGCCATCCCCTTTTATTTTTCCCCTCTGCTTTGCATTTATGGTTACTTACTTGTTTTTCGGAAAATGTCTAGAGTGGGAGTTGGCGGATTCATGTCTTTAGATTTCCACTTACTTTTATATCACCAGCTCGAC
>JASDQU010737087.1:76462-86553 GCA_032191745.1 Picea mariana | reverse complement strand
GTCGAGCTGGTGATATAAAAGTAAGTGGAAATCTAAAGACATGAATCCGCCAACTCCCACTCTAGACATTTTCCGAAAAACAAGTAAGTAACCATAAATGCAAAGCAGAGGGGAAAAATAAAAGGGGATGGCAATTTTCAGAAGCGGGTATTGGTGTAAGAAAGAACATTGATGGTCTTAACAATAACCATGAAGTGCAATAAACATGTGAATAGTTTCTTCAATCAAGGAATAGATACAACGAGCCATGCTTATAGTTTCCAAGATCTGTATGTATAAGAGAAGCGTCGAAAAGCTACAAGAAAATCAATTTTGGGATGTATAAGTAAAGATATGGTACTACCAGCTTCACCGCAAGTATAACAATGACGAATTTGAATTTTAATGTCCTCGCATTGATATTATACTTTTATTGGATTTCACATAGTATATATTATTTTATTTCAAATCATTCCATGAGATTAATTTTTCTCACTTCATCGACTAAGGAAAATTGCTAAAAATAAGATAAAGGGGAATTTGTTTGCTAATTTGTTGATCACGAAAGTCCGAGTGCTATTTGTAGGCGATGGAAAAATGGAAATGAAATTTTGAACCCACCTATCCAGCAACCCGCCTATGTGGGAACCGATGATCAAAAATTGTTGTTCAATATGAAATTGGGAATCATATGGTTGGGTTGGTGATATAAAAGCAAGTGGAAATCTAAACACGTGACTCTGCCAACTTCTGCACCGATACAATTTCCCAAAAACGAGTAAGTAACCAAAAAGGGAAAGCAGAGGGTAAAAAAGGAAGTGGATGGTTATTTCCAGAAGAGAAAATTGATGTAACAAAGCACCATTGATGGTATTAACAGTAACTATGAAGTGCATTAAACATGTGAATAGGTTCTTCAATGAAGGAATAGATACAGCTAGCGATGCTTATAGTTTCCGGGATCTTCTTGTATAAGAGAAGTGTAAAAAAGCCACAAGGAAAATCAATTTTGGGATGTCTAAGTAAACTTATTGTACTATTTATCGCAAGTATAACAACAATGAATTTCAATTTTAATGTCCTCTTGTTGATATGATAATTCCGTTGGACTTCGCATAGTATATATTCTTTTATTTCAAATTATTCCAGGAGATTAATTTTGTTAAGTTCATCGATAAAAAAAGAATGCTAAAACGAGCCACATACCACATTTTGCATCATAGAACTTATATCAAAGGGAAAAGCATGTCCTCTATAGTCTTTAAGATCATAGAAAAACTGTGAAGATCCTGAATGTATTATTAATTTTCCAGAGCGAAGAATACAACCAAGAACCAAGTAAGCACCAACTGTATTGATATATTGATATATTGAACAAGAAATGGAATTCTATTATATATCAAACAATTCGATATATAAAAAAACACATCGTCCAATTGTTTTTTGTTTCCTTGAAAAAGCTTGACACAATTTTATTTTTTTTTCCAGCCGATATGCAATATCACATTGTCCTCATTCAAGGTAAATTTTCTATGTATCTGAAAGTCGTGCAACATGTAGACACTCTTTGCATTTTTTTGTAGGTATTCTTCATATAGAAATTCTGCTAACTCAAGAAGAACATATTCTAACAGAGGCTGTCAAATTGTACAATGTACGGTTGTGTTGCCAATGGTTTGGATAGCAGCATTGAGGCAATGTCTATATATGTATGGACATTTTTTACTGCATCACAGAAAATCAATAGTATCATCATTTATGAAGGAAGAAGCAAAAGCAGGAGAGTTGCATTTCTCACACACAGGCTCAAAGGGGGTTAAGTACGCATTCACTGCCACCAAAACACCTTCAACCTGGAAATGTGAGAATAACGGTTAATATATTGAACAATATAATTTACAACTACACCCCGCAAAAAAATTAGAAACAAAAAACTAAAAAAATATGCAGATATTTGGTCAAGGTTATTTGTATGAGAAAAGTGAGGATAAAACTATAGATGTATATGCACAACAGTTGTAGATATATTTATCTTCTTGAGATCCTATACTATGTCTGCTCGCAACTCTGTCACAAATGTTGATTGAGTTGTGCAAGATATCCTTTCTTTACCATCTCTTTTCTTTGTTATATTTTTTAAGAGCATAAATTAAAATTTCCCTTTATGCAATTGTTGTTCTACTGAGGAAAACAAATTTGAATAGGTATCAAACAGTTGTAGATGCAACATGGAAGAATGGAATATTTGTGTAACTTAACCGAGATACATGTACATGTGAAAGAAAAGGACAAAACTGGATATGGAGAATGGTACCATTGCCTTGTCATTGTCTGACTCCATATTTTATATGGAGAATGTGTTGCGAGCCAAGTTTTCTTGTGAGTGTCACAACTGCGCCAATGGTTCTGATTGGGTAAATGTCATTGCTCTGTGCAAGTTGGATGATAGTTGTGTCTAGGATGAAACAATATTCTGAACAAATAGCGGAGATTTTTTCCATGATACTTGTTTCGTTGAATGATATAATCCAATCACAATAACCACGATCATATACTATTTTGGGAAATATATTAAAATTTGTAATGGATATCCCATTACTTGGTAATATATTTTCTGGATGTTTGTGTACAAGTTGTGTTGTAATAGTTAGTGTAACTGTCATGAGGGCCTCCTTGTCTGTCATCTCAGCATGCATACTGGATCTAGTTTTGTTTTCCTTGTCCAAGTAGGTGCTATAAATGACCATTATGTCCCCGATGAACACTTGTCCAGTTCGGATGTTGTTCAAGCCCTCTATTGATAGTATTTTGGGTGTTACAAGTTTAGACCTGGTGACAATTTTTGAACAGAAAAAGGTAATGTGAATGATATTGTGAATTATTCTTTTTGTTTTATTTTTTTTCTTGCCATGAATGTACAAGTAGACACACAAATTGGATGAACTATGGAGCCAAGGTTTTGCAACCATACCTCTTAGTTTGTGGAGCATGCGTTGTGTTTGACGTCTCGCTTGCACTTGTTGATACCTCTTGTGAATTGCAAAGTATGTGTTGCAGATGACATCAACATACTCACCATGACATAGATGAAAAAATAGATGAGGATATTTCTTTGGTAAACATATGAGTAAAAACATGTATGCATATTTACCTTTGGCCTTGTTGGTCTACTGATGTTTGGGATGATTGACTGCTCATGGGCATGTCACTAGTCCAAATTTTTCTGATGTAAGCATGTGTAGATCAACATCAAAAGGAATAAACGAGCATATGCATTGTATATTTTCCATTATTGTTCTTAATGACACATGCAGGGTCGAAGGAGATGGAATATGAAATACGATGTGAAGGGATACTCAAGAAACATGAAGACCCAAGGGTCAAATTGTATCCCTTGGATATTTTGACTGGAAAATTGTGTAACAGTAAATAGGGTGCAATGGTGGGGTAGGAGGGCCAATCTATATATCGTAGAACATCTAAGTCTAGACACGCAATATTGAACCCGCCAACCCAACACCCACAAATGAAAAAGTGCGTAAGTATGGAATAAGGTAGAAGCATGACCATAAATGTGAACTCATGAGTTTGCCAACCTGCGCACCAAGGCAATTTCAGAAATATGACTAAGTAGAGAAATCATAAAGAAAAAAGAATAATAGAAAATTTAAAGCCCATTGTTGCCAAATCATCATTTTATAGTCCAATATTATATGCCCCAACTCATTTTATATGTTGAATTTACTAGCACAATTGGTATACCTTTTCAAAGATTGCACAACAGAACCCTCTGCTGTTGCATATAAGAAATTATGTTTCTTTCCAATCAATTTGTTTATTCCAAGGTAGCAACGCCGAGTATATAGTGGAGATGAAGGCAAGTTAGTATGAAGAAAGACGTGTAAAAGAAAGAAATACAGTTCTATTTATTTCAATGTAGCAACAAAGAAAATATGATTCACATGAGAATAAGAAGAAATATATGTAGTATATACACATAGTAAAAAAGGTGCAAAGCAGTAGAACAAGTAGAACAAATACACAGACAATAAATGAAATACTAAATACTGGAATATGAAATAACAATACAGGTATGTACCTCTGTAACTCGTCATCTATATTCACGCCAAAGAGTCCATCGTCCTCTCCAACCACTCTATTTGTTCAAATACAGGAATGCAGAAAAAATACAATGGAGACAGGAAGACATGCAATGAAGATAAGTGCTATAGTGGGAATACCCCTCTATGGACTACACCAGGGTTCTAAAATGTAGGCAGAGATAACCATCTAAAGTCTCCTACTTTTTAACAACTATCCCGACATTACCCCACAATCATACATAAAAGACAAGATATAGGGATCTGGTACGCATACCTTAAACTCCATGTCCACTGTCGATCCCTTTGTGCTTAGTTGTTTCCTAACTGCAAGTCTCCTCCCAATGCTGACCTGCATTCACCAAATACAAAAAAGAAACTACAAACATGCATTCTACATATGGATTAGTGGGTTAGACATCATAAACACGAGATTTAAACAAATCATATAAGTTTAAGACATCATTTGGAGGGACGAAAAAATTACTTCTTTATATTAATCTCACAAAAGTCATTTACAATATGAGACCGAAAATTCTCCTCGAACTTGGTCCAGGGCTCCTCTTCATAATGCACCAACTGCTTCCACATATCCTTCTCCTCTTCAGTTATCTCTAGGGAAATGGCAATGACTTGCGATGGAGGAGAAGGGAATTCTGGCTCAAACTCACAATGTGGCTGCAAACAAATGGGGCAAAGGGGGAAAAATGGGTAGAGTTTCTAATATCTTGTGATTCTTGTTGAAATAGGACCCCAACCCCTTCTTTTATAGGCCGAAGTAGATATTAATGGTTGGGGTGATTGGCTACGGGTAGTCAAACGGTTAAGTAATGACCCAAAAACTAGTATCCTATGCAATTTTCATTTTTTGCGATATTATGTGAGTCTACGCTGGTTGTAGTGGGTCAGTAGGCGTGTGTACGTAGGCAGTAGTGGTGCAAGGCACGTACACCTTCAAAACAATGATTTTTAGAAGAGCTTGTTCAATGATGGCTTGGAAAATATAGCAAGTTAGATGGCCTGATGCCAGGTATGCATGTTTGGTGCCATTTAGGGTTATAACAGATGCCCCCTAATGTGTGAGGTTGGAAGAGCATCTGATGGCCGAAATACATTACAAATCTTCACCAATCTATGAAGCGAGTGAGCCCAGGGACTAGAGTTCAGGAGGTGCCATCTGCAAAAATAAAAAATTGTCTCCCTGAGGCAGGCATACCGATGCTCGGGATGAAATAAAATCATGGATGCCAATCAAATACACTTCAGATACATGTCATATAACTATATAAAGTGTATCCTCAAGAAATAAAAATCAGATCTACATCTCAAAATCAAAAGATATACATGTATGGTATCCATCTTCAATAAGCCAATGACGCCTGATGGATGGATATGAGGTCTTTAGATCTCGAGCAACAACTTCAAAATCTTCAAAACTTGGATAGGAGTGTAATATCAGTGTATAACTTCACTACCTAGAGGTCTTTGACGACTTGTCGGGAACAGAAAAGAGGATATTGGCGATCCATGCAGAGAACTTCATTGATTTTGAAAAAGGACTTAATTGGTCTTTTGGGGTCACCAGGTATGAGGACAAGAAACAAACTACAGAAGGGTTGGCTCAAGTTTAGTAAGACTTCCCTTGGATGAAAGAACGACAAAATATGAGACTCAGGCAGCATGGCATTGACAGAAGTTCACGATGCAGGAGGCAATGTGAACTCTCTATATGTTTGGAAGGGTAACCAAATGGAGGAGGCCATATCTCTATGTAGCGAGAACAACTTCCTAAGGTCATATTGAATCCTAGGGATTGATGAAAAAACAAAAGGATGTGATTTTTCCAAGAGAGACTCATTGTGTTGTGAACAAAAAGAAAATACTTTTCCCTTCCTCTTTTTGGGGTACGTTTGATTTTTTTGTCTTTTTCAATAATTTTTGGGAGCTTGAAAAAGAATAAATAATGCTACGTTACAAAGGAGGATCGAGTGTCGCAAACATACTAGTTCCAAGCGCAAGGAACACATTGATTCTCAGAGCAAGGGGACATATGCCGGAAAAGGACACTCAGGAAAAATCCTCCATGGTTCAAGGTGTCAAGATGTAGAGGCAAAGTGCTACAAGACTTGCGTATAAGGCATGCTTCAGATGGTTCAGTTGAAATAAACACAGAGCTGGAATTAGGCCAAATATGCAGGAATGAAAATGTGATTAATAAGACACAATGATAACGTCCTTCGATGTAATTTTAACGAGCCCATAGAAGGTAATATCGATGGTTTTTCATGTTTATAGAGTTTGAAAAAAATTTAAAAGAAGACTTGACTAGGGTAAATTTTTCGAAGGTAGTCTAGTCGGCGCAAAAAGTGGATAAACTAGCACCGAACAAATGTCTATTCAAAATCAGTTTAATGTGTGCAACAAAGACAAGATCACTCGACAATATTTTCATATTTAAGGAGTTTGAAAAGAGATTAACTATGGACTCTGTAAGGGATGTTCTTCTGGACCAAGTTAACGAGTGTGAAGAAACCAGGTCACTCGGCCATATTTTCAATTTTAGGGAGTCTGAAAAGAGATTTAACTATGGACTCCATGGGGGTTCATTTTTCGTAAATCTAGTCCCTTAGGCCCAAAAAAGGGTTAAATTTATACCTGGGGATACTCTTCTAGAGAACCGAGGATCCTAGAGTATACCTTTGTTTGTACTTTTGACCATCTGGACCGAAAAAGGGGTAAACTACCACCAAATAGATGTTCCTTCAAATTTTAGTTTAGCGAGCGTGAAGGGCAATAAGATCACTCGACAATCTTTTCATGTTTAGAGGGTCTGAAAAGGGCTTAAAAGAAGACCCGTTGTGTTTTGGGAGTTCCGAGGGTGAGTTCAAGAGTGATAATGAATCATGCAAATGAGGCTCAAACTCGTAATTAGGAAAAACTACTAAGGACTCCCGAGCCTATAGTCATTAGTGACGGCATGGACACCAAAATGCAACCAGGATCTACCTAGGGAATCCATGTGAAGGTACTCTCTACCACTAAATTACAACACTTCTAGAGCAGGAGTGAGGGTTATGTGTTGCAATTCGGTGGGATTGACCCTATGAAAAAAAGAAAAAGACAATGAGGTGCAACAAATGGAGGTGGAATCCTATCTTATATGCACAAAGTTGGAAAAATGACTTTTTACCAAAAGACCTTTAAAAATGACCCAACTCTTGAAAAAATTCTTAAACACCCAAAGTAACACTTATCATAACATCCCCTGAGAAGCTCAAGAACCATAGTAAACGATTTTCAAGATAGAAAAAATGACAAAAAGGGGCCAAAAAGTTTATAAATAGAAAGATGGCAACTCATTATCACCATTGTGATTTGAGAATTGACCAAAAGTAAAAAAACACCCCTTTGCCGAAATAGTTGATTCAGGGAGCTTCAGTGGACGAAACGAACTTTCGTTTGGACCAAGTAAGTACACACTAACCTCTCTTGCATTTCCTTCTTCCTTTTTTGCATTTATTTTTGTGTTTTGGGGGGGCGCTGACCTTTTAGGAGGTCAAACCTGCGTGTACATGGGATGTCCAAGCACAGCCTGCGTGCACACATGGGTAGAAAATAAACTGCCCACGTAAACACACAAATGTACCCAAGAAAACCTGTGTACACCCTCAACTAAGTGAAAAAAATGAAAATGCAAGAGTTATCTCTCCATTCATTTGTTGTTTTGCAGGATGTATGTGCATTGGAGAGAGAGGGAGCATTAGGACATTAATTTTTTGGTCTCTAAGGATCCTGCTGCTATCACTGTTTTGTCACAATGCGGGTTGTTAAATTTCTTCAAGTGTCCATTTATGAGGGCACAACCCAGGCTGCTAAATGCATTGATAGATTATTGGCATCCTGATGCAGAGGAATTCATGCTCGAGGGGAATTCATTGAATCCAACGACTGAAGATATTTACTTCTTGAATGGTCTCTCGAGTAGAGGTGACCCAGTCAACTTGCATACTTTTCCCCCCGGGCTGCACAACATCGAGGAGTTTATTGGACTCCATTGCAAGGTTGGTACTAAGAAAGTAGGTTCTCAGGTGCCTATACATAAGATCAACAACCTATCACTCAAAGTGATAGTTCTACATATTGGGTGGATCACTGGATCCACATCTTTACATTAGGCTTCCCAGGCGCACATTCATTGTGCGATACAGTGATTAAATGCACAGATTTTTGAATGGAGTACCACCATGCTAGATTGCATGAAGAGACAGCTAACAAACTGTAGGATATGGGAGAACCATAACTTTGGGTTTGGTACCATTTTATGTTCCTTTTTCTTCGAGAGGGTACCCAGTCTCAGTCCTCGAGAGACTATACGAGGGCATGAGGCCTCTCTCCCCATGCTATGTAGATGGGTGGCGTTGTTGCTGCGACAGGGGGGAGGGAGGACCATCGAGGCTTTCAATGACAAGTTTTTTGACAGGTGATCATGGCATATTACGACGATAGAGGACTACCCCTATGTCGAGATCAATGTTTCTAGCGATCCTGACATGCCTGTGCCTCCCAGAGCGGAGCGAGGAGAGATGGGTAAGTTTTCTTTTCAAAGTTATTTAATTTTTATGTCGTTTTATATATATCTTTTTTTTTGTATACCAGAGTATTTGACACTTACGTATCTATTATGTACAGAAGTGGGACTAGTGTGCCCAACAGACTTCTCGAGGACTAGGTGGCATTCTCGTCCAGAGGCAGGACTAGTTGGAGTTGTTGGACCAACAACAATAGCATGGGGGCCTCCAGCCGAAGAGGCTGAGAGAGTATTGAGATGGGTAGAGTAGAACCTTACCGCGCTCACTTGTACAGTCCTTATGGTGTAGATCAAGGATCTCCCACCGTCGATGCAACCTCACGTAGTTGGGGTGCCATGGACCTGGGTTCAGCTCTTCTGACGTTTGGAAAACATTGTTGTTCACTATGGCAGGGCCAACAGGCCCCACGCTTAACTAGGATAGACTACTTATGTGCCGAGAGCACTTTTTGTATATTTTTTAGGGCATAAGCCCTGTGACTCTTACTGGACATATTTTTTAGGCACTTGTGCCCACCCATGTACTCCGATATTTTTTGATATATATATGGATATTTTTTATCTTTTTATGTCTTATGGATTACATCTATTTTACAAATGTATTTACATGTCTGTGTGTGTGCTTTTTCTTACTTGTGTGCAATATTCCAATCTAATACATGATTAGCTAGAGTATCTGTGATTTGATTCAATCTCCTAGGAACATGGATATACATATTGTAATCAAAGCTTTGTTCTAAGAGACGTACCCTAAGGAACCATCGGTGTAGTGTAGGATCGTAAACACGGTAAACCCCATTTAATTGAGACACAACTAGTTGAGAGTCTAAGTAGACCTGGAGCTGAGAGATACCATGTGACAAAGAGTCATGAAACAACTCTAAGAATGTGCTATATTCAGTGACATTGTTTGTGGCGTCACCTAAAAAGATACCTCCTGAAGATAGAATTGGCCCTGAGGTGTGAAAATCACCCAAGCTTCGGAAGCGAGCCTCCGAGTGTGCCGACTAGCACCATCTACAAACCCAACAAACACCTTTGATTCACTTGACATATGCCATAGTGAAAAAGATGACATAAAAAATGACACGTCCATAAAACCAAAAAGAGAAAAGCTAAAAATAAAATGTATAAGAATATACATATGTTACAAGAATTCACCCAAGATGACTCACCTATGAGTAATACTTCTTGAGGTAGAGCCCATTTCTAGGATCTGCCAAAGCATTTCCCTCAAATTCCACCAGACGATAAACACCCTTCTTTAGAACCTCCTTCACGATGAAAGGTCTGAACCACATGGGTTTGAACTTGCCTGCCCCCAGGGGGTCCTTATCTTAGTCATAGACTAGGACAAGGTTGCCTTTAGAGAAAATCTGAGGGTGGATGGACCGATCATACTGACACTTGAATTTTTGTTTGTG
>JASDQU010737087.1:0-14910 GCA_032191745.1 Picea mariana | reverse complement strand
CTAATATCTAGACCAAGGAAGTAATGGACTGGACCCTTGTCCTTCATAAAAAACCTGTCATGCAGAATCCCCTTCACTACAGGAATCAATGAAGTCGAGCAACCTGTTATCAAAAGATCATCCACATAAAGAGCTAGAATCAGTAGTGAATCAGTAGTCCTGAGCATGTATACATTTGGATCAGATTTGCATCTCAAAAAATTCTAGGATAGTAGGTAGGAGTCCATCTTGGTGTACCATGCTCTCGTTGTCTGCTTGAGGCCATAGAAAGATTTCTTGAGATTGCAAGACAAAGATGAATCTTGTATGAATCCAGTTGGCTGCTCCATGTAAATATCCTCTGAGAGATCTCTGTGAAGAAATTCATTCTTCCCATCCATCTGATGGACTTCCCATCCTCTAACTATTGCAATAGCAAGGGCCAAATGAATGGAGTCCATGTTCTCTACTGGAGCAAATGTCTCATCATAGTCTATCCCATGAATATGTTGAAAGCCTTTGGAGACTAGTTTTTCCTTATATCTATTAATATGACCATCCACTACACTCTTGGTCATGTAGACCCATATGCATCTAACAAGCTTCCTTCCTAAAGGAAGCGGAACCAGATCCCAAGTATGGTTCTCGAGGAGGGAGTTGTACTCCTCCTGCATGGTTGATTCCCAAAAGGGATTCCCTGCAGCCTCGCCATATGTCTGTGGATCTGAATACTAAGCCACATAACAGTGCATAGGAAACATGGGCTTAGTGGTTGTGAGTACATGAGGAAGCGCCTCGAACTGAGATCAAGTCCTCCTGATATATGTTGGATCTCCAAAAAGATCTCATGCATCCTGAAGAGTGGTATGTGCCCACTTGGGCCTCTACTTTGGCTCCTCATCTACTTGTATTAATTGTGCATATGCATGTTCTAAATCCTCTGACTCTGTATCAAAACTCAGATCTGAAGTAGAGTCTGAATGTGTAGACTCATCGTCTCAAACTGGTGGAAGGAAAAAAGTACCTACATGCAGCTCATGTGGAGCATGCAAGAGACTTTCCTCAAACTGTACATTGTGCTCAATGATGAGATGGTTTGTAGAGGGATCAATGAATCTAAATCCCTTCACACCATTTAGGTAATCAACAAATATACATGCAGTACTCTATGAATCGATTTCTTTCCTCTTTTCAAAGGGAATCCAAGCCCATACATGTGAGTTTAATGTTCATGTTTTGGTAGCTGCAGGAGGAACTTTCCTCTAGATGACCTTTGTTAGATGAAGAGAAGAATCTGGAATTCCAGAAAGACCATTAAAATCAAGAAGAATACTCAGAAGAGAATTATTCCCACACAGAAAAGAATAAAGTAAAAATATGATTCCCAGAGAAGAAGTTGGCCCAGGAAGTTGACTTGAATACTACAAATAAGGAGTACTTTTAGCTCATTTGAACACACACACAACACACTCTCTCACTGAGGAAAAGGTGCACAATTCTGAGGAGGAAGAGGAGATGCAGAGCTAGGGTCTTTGGTTATTCTTGGTGGCTACTTTACCTTGTGCGCTATCTCTCTAAGGAAGAGTGTTATTATTGTGGTGTGTTGTTGTTGCAGCTGTGAGAACTAGAGGTGCGCTAGCCTAGTGCTAGGTTTTATATCTTGTTTGTGGCTCTTGAGAGCTAGTGAATGGTTGGACTTTGTGAATGGAATCTATCTAAGAAAGGTTGTTGGGTTTTCCCCCATTTGGGGTTTTCCCAGGATAAATCCCTTGTGTTATTTTTTTCTCTTGTTTATGTTGTTACTATTCAGTACATGATATATATATGTTAATGGTAATGAAGTAAAATAAAGCAGGTAACCCTAATGCTCTATAAATAAAGAAAATCTAACATGGTATCAGAGTTGGTTACCTTCATTACAGTTTGACCACTGGCGGGAAGATCACTACAACAACACCTTGCAATTGCAATACTTTGTCAAGATCGTTGAGAACTATCCTAAGGACATTGGGGATAATTCTTTCACAGAGCAGTGTGCCCTACACTAGCACAGCCTTGAAACCCTAAGCATGTAGTTTGGTGAAGTTTGAAAATCAAGTTTTTTCAATGCTAGGGTTTCTACCAGCAAAAAAAGTCAACCAGCATGAGAGTTGAAGATAGATTGGATGGAGTAGATAACTGTAGATCCTGGAAGCACATATTTCTCTTCATTGTAAAAGAGAACGAGTTATGGGATCATATCAAGCACATGCTTCCAGAACCAAAAGAAGAAGACGCTAAATCAAAGTTCAAGAATAATGAAGTCAGGGCCAAGAGGATCTTGACACACTCAATAAAGGATCATCTAATACCTAATGTATCATAACTGAAGACATCGAAGGAAATTTTCGATTCCCTAACCATAATTTATGAAAGTAAGAATACCATTTGAAAGCTTACTCTAAGGCATGAACTCATAAATGTGACAATGAACACGTTAGAAGCAACAACCAACTATTTCATGAGGATCTCACATATCAAGGACCGGTTAGAAGCTATTGGAGATCCAATAGAAGACGTTGAAATTGTGACAACTACACTCCATGGATTTACCTGCTCTTGGGATCCGTTTGTTCAAGGGATTTGCGCCATAATCAAATTGCCCAAGTTCAACAAGTTATGGGCAGACTGCACCCAAGAGGAATCCAGGATAATATCCAAATCATAGAAGACTAATTCTGATGAAAATCAAGCACTTGCTACCCAAGTGAAGAAGAGAAAGGAAATGGAAGAAGGCATCCTAAATAAGTCTAAGAAACCACGCCACAGGAAGGATGTGTCAAATATCAGATGCTAGACCTGCAAGAATATGGAACATTGTGCCTCTCAATGTCCTCATAAACATGAAAATGGAAAGAAGAAAAAGCACCATGCACATACAACAGAAGTTGAAGAGCACAAGCTAAAGGATGAATACTTTGTATTTGTTCCAGCACTCACAAGAACCATCACTAAAGGGAGTGACACTTGGCTCATAGATAGTGGTGCTTCCAAGCACATGACCGGATCCAAAATTTATCTTTCAAATCTGATAGAAAAGATCTCATCCCATCAAGTGGAGCTTGGGGATGATTCCAAGCATGCATTTAAAGGCGTTGGAGAAGCCTCTCTACAACTTGACTCAGGTAACCGTCTTTTAATTAAATATATTTTGTTTGTACAAAACTTAAAGAAGAATTTACTTTTTATCTCCTCTTTAGAAGATAAATGATTTAGGGTATCTTTTGTGGATGGTCAAGTTCTTATATGGCCCAAGAGTTGAAGCATTGATAAATCTACCATTAATTGTGTCGTCTGAGAGGGAGGACTATATAAATTGAAGGGACACCAAGAACAAGACCATGTACACAACAATGTTATCTCAAGTGAGCTATGGAACTGAAGACTTTCCCACATAAACTATAGAGAACTACCGATATTGGGAAAGATGGTTACAGGTCTACCTGACATTCAGGTAGAACGTGATGGAGTATGCAAAGGTTGCACACTTGGAAAGAATGTCAATGGAAGATTTACTAGCAGTGACAGCAGGTCCAAGGGTATCTTGGACATCATGCACTCTGATGTACGTGGACAACTGATGGTGCCATACTTAGGCAACTTTGTATACTATTTCTTATTCATAGATGACTACTCTAGAAAGACATGGATCTACTTCTTGAAAACAAAAGATGATGTCTTCAACAAGTTTTAGGAATTCAAGGCTTTAGTTGAAAATCTCTCTGAAAGGAAGATTAAAGTCTTGAGATCCGATAATGTAGGTGAGTACACCTCAAAGGAGTTTAAATACTTTGGAAGGGAAGTAGGGATTAAGATGGAGCTAAAAACACCCTACAACCCCCAGTAGAATGGGGTTGTAGACAGAAATAATAGATCCATTGTAGAAGTGACGAAAGAAATGATCCATGACCAAGGCCTACCCATGAACTTATGGGCAGAAGTTTCCCGTACAGTTGTGTGTGTCCAGAATAGAAGTCCTCACAAGATATTGGGGAACAAAACACCTGAAGAGGTGTTCACTAGAAAGAAACCAGAAATCAATCACTTGAGGATTTTTGGTTGTCTAGTATTTATACATGCTCCAAAGGAGAAGAGAACAAAGCTGGAACCTTCAGGAAAGAAGGGCACATTTTTTGGATACAATGAGACTTCGAAGGTTTACAGAATATACATTCCCAGACAGAGACATATTGAGATCAGTTGTAATGTAACATTTGATGAATATGAAGCCTTCATAAGATCAAGGGAGTCTCACATGGATGAGTACCAATAGGAGCAGGAAGCTCCAAAGGAAGCAGTCATGTAAGACTCTACACCAAAGGAACACATTCTAGAATTTCAAAATGAGATGGTAGACTTAGAGAGACCTGTAGATCCACCCAGAGAAGTTGCAGTCAACAGAAAGTGACCATCTTGGCTCTGGAACACCTTGCAGGAAGTTGAAGGACATGCATCTCTCAAAGGACCTTTTAGAGAGAGAAAGATACCACATAAGTTTTCCACCTATGTGGCACTGATGAGAATCATTGATTTAGAGCCTTCCACCTTTGAAGAAGTTGTTGAGAAGAAGGAATGAAAGGATGTTGTATCAGTCCATCATGAAGAATGATGTGTGGGAGGTAGTTCCGAGACTAGAAGGGAAGTCAATAGTGACTTCCAAATGGATCTACAAGATCAAGCATGTTGCAGATGGAATCATAGAAAAGTACAAAGAAAGATTTATGGCTAGATGATTCTCCTAGAGAGAGGAAGAAGACTACGATGAGAAATTTTCTCTTGTAAAAAAGTACACTTCCATCAGATCGATTATTGTGATTGCTTCCGCAATGGAATGGAAATTACACCAGATGGATGTCAAGACTACCTTCTTGAATAGTGTAATAGAAGAAGAAGTGTACATGGAGTAGCCACAAGGTTTTGTGATCTATGGGAAGGATTCCCATGTTTGCATATTGAAGAAGGCATTGTACAGATTGAAGCAGGCACCTAGAGAATGGTATGCCAATATAGATAGCTACCTGATGAGCTTGGGATTTACAAAGAGTGATGTGGATCCCAACCTTTACTATAAGTTTGAGAATGGATTCCCATTGATCTTGGTTCTATATGCGGATGACTTGTTTTTGAGAAGAGATTAGAAGATCATAGTTGGGTGCAAGAGGGAGCTCGTTTCAGAGTTCAAGATGAAGGATCTAGGTCTGATGCATTACTACTTGGGATTGGAGGTGTGGCAGAGATCATATGAGATTTTCCTTAGCCAAGGAAAATATATTGTTGAGATTCTGCAGAGATTTGGTATGATGAACTGCAAGTCCATGGCCACACCCATGACGATAAATCTAAATCTATTGAGTGATTCATCTTCATATTTGGTGGATCCCATGATGTATAGATATTTGATTGGATCCTTGATGTACTTGGTTAACAATAGGCCAAACATATGCTTTGTAGTGAATTCCTTGAGTTAGTACATGGGTTGAACCTAGACATGTACATTGGATGGCAGCAAAAAATATGTTGAGGTACCTACATGGTACAATTGGATACGGATTAAGATATGTCTCAGGTGGAGATGTGAAGCTGTAGGTATATACAGACTCTGACTGGTCAGGGAGTGAAGTGGATCAGAAGAGTACTTTCGGATGCTCCTTTAATCTAGGATCATGTATGATCTCATGGTTGAGCATGAAGCAAACATCAGTGGCATACAACAGAATAAGAGTATATCGCAGCTAATGTGGCAAGTCGTGAAGCAGTGTGGCTTCGAAAGTTGCTTGCAAGGATATTTGATCTAGAATTGGAGCCAACTTTGATACATTTTGAAAATCAAAGTTGCGTGAGGCTTTTAGAGAACCCTGTCTTTCATGACAAGTCAAAGCACAAAGAGATCAAATATCATTATATCTGAGACACGGTGCAGAGAGGAGCTATAGAGCTCCAATACATATCCACGGATGAGAAGATAGTGGACATTCTCACCAAGTCTCTGTCTAGAGTGAAGTATGAGGATTTCAGAGACTATCTCGGCATGATGTAGAATGTCCACCCTCGTTGAGAGGGAGGTGTGTCATTTATTCTCATGTCGGCTAACCCCTCTAGCCAAGGGTTCCCTAGATCAGGCATATGAGGTGACTAAGGGGGTAATGCAGTGTCAGACATGATGAGAGAAGAAACATCACATGCATAGTCATGAATACTATGGGATTAGCTTTGTGCTACTAGATGTGACTATAACTATGGTTGATGGCATTTTAGTAGTTGTGTTCTACTAGTTGATTGTTGCATATTTATAGAGACTATGACTATGGTTGATGGCATTGTAGTAGTTTGTGCTACTAGATGATTGTTGCAAGGTTATAGAGGCCATGACTATGGTTGATGGAATTGTAGTAGTTTTGTGCTACTAGTTGATTGTTCATAGTCATGGGGATTGTATACTATGATTATGGTTGATGCCATTGTAGTAGTTGTGTGCTACTAGTTGATTTTTGCATAGTTATAGAGGCCATGAATGTGGTTGATGCAATTATAGTAGTTGTGTGTTACTAGTTGATTGTTGCATAGTCATGGGGATTGCATACTATGATTATGGTTGATGGCATGGTAGTAGTTGTGTGCTACTAGTTGATTGTTGCATAATCATAAATATTGTTGGACTGCATGGTGGTAGCTTTTGTAGCTACTAGTTGATTGCATGATAGAGACATTATGTCTCTGGATAGTAGTTGTGTACTACTTGGAGTGGTTATGTACCACTGGATAGTAGTGGTGTACTACTATGGATCAGCACAATCATGTTCTAATGGATGACATTGTAGTAGTTGTGCACTACTAGTTGATTTCTATGGAGACTACCAGTTCACATTCGGAGTAGTTGAGTGCTACTTGATTGCAAAGACTGTGACAAATCACTCGAGCTACCGATGGAATTGTGGTAGCTGTGTGCTACCAACTGATTACAGAGTAGTCAGTGGACTACTAGATGAAGACATTGTGAAATATACATCCCTAGCTAAGAGAGAGTGTTGAATTAAGTAGGACATCTAGCTCATTTGGACACACACACAACACACTATCTCAATGAGGAAAAGGTGTGAAAGTATGAGGAGGAAGAGGAGACGCGGTCTTTGGTTATTCTTTGTGGCTACTTTACCTTGTGCGCTATCTCTCTAAGGAAGTGCATTATTCTTGTGGTGTGTTTTTGTTGCAGCTATGAGCACTAGAAGTGCGCTAGCTTAGTGGTAGGGTCTGGGGTCTTTGGTTATTCTTGGTGGCTACTTTACCTTGTGCTCTATCTCTAAGGAAGTGCATTATTCTTGTGGTGTGTTGTTGTTGCAACTATAAGCACTAGAAGTGCACGAGCTTAGTGGTAGGGTTTATATCTTGTCTGTCTCTTGAGAGCTAGTGAATGGAAACCCTCTTGTCTGTCTCTTGAGAGCTAGTGAATGGAAACCCTCTCGTTACAGGAATTCTGCGGATTTATGCAATCTAGATCAATCTTGCCATATCGATTGTTTATATCTTGTCTGACTCTTGAGAGTTAGTGAATTGAAACCCTCCCGTTACAGGAATTCTGCGGATTTATGCATTCTAGATCAATCTTGCCATATCGATTTTGTTCAACGTTACCACCGGACGACGAGAGAAGTACCCCAGAGTTCCCTAGCCTTTCAGCATAAAGTTGGCTTCCAGCAAGCGGAACAAATTTGGGAAAGGCAACAGCTGGGGGTGAGGTACGAGCTCAGGAGTTCCTCCATGAGAGGTGAAGTGAGAAAAACATCAAAGGAGAGTTCAGTATCGAGCGATAGGGAGAACGAACGAAGTAGAATTAATATCCTAGTGAATGGTTGGACTTTGTGAATGGAATCTATCTAAAAAAATCAGTTTACAATAAAGGGTTCAAATATCTTTGATACCTTGATACCTTAAAGAGTTCAAATATCTTGATACATTCTTCTTACAAAAACCAAAATGTTGTTTCTGATGTGCTAACAATGTAGTCTCTCCACCATAATACTCGGTCGACTTAATCGGCCATTAATATACAGTAGCTTCATTTATTGGAACTCTATTTAAGATCGAGGCAGACTTAGGCCTTAGATCTACATGGGTCATTATCGTTGTATGATAAGTTATTTTTCCTCTATGTTATAAAATTCCTTAGATCTATATGAGCCATTATCGTTGTATGATAAATTATTTTTCGTCTGTGTAATAAAATGCCATTTTCTGTTATCTCTCCATTTTCATTTACTGTGTTTTTTACTATGTTTTAATCTAAGGATATACTTCTGTTATGCAATGTTGACTTTGCAGAGATGAATCAGTTTCGAGTTCAATAATTTATCAAAGTTGAGTTAGTTTTAATGGAAGGATATACTTCTGCTATGCAATGTTGACTTTGCAGAGATGAATCAATTTCGAGTTCAATAATTTGTCAGAGTTGAGTTAGTTTTGTTTAACTGTGTTTTTGGAATGGATGATGAAGAACTGTAAGGATTAATAACTTTTGGAATGGATGATGAAGAAAGTAAAGATTAAGAATTTTCGGGATTCATAACTGTAAACATAAAAACTGCATTTTATGAGCATCGATTAAGTTATGTAGCTGACCTAATTGTTATATGAAAAAAGAGTTAAGTGAGTACGTATGGCGATGGTATAATAATAGAAAAGAAGGCATAATAAGAAATTATTAAGTACAAGTCAACGAAAAAGGGTGGAACAAATTATATCTATGTATCTGTTATATTATTATTTATTATGAAATGTTAAAACTATAACAATTTTTTTTGGCTAAGCCAATTTTATTTTGATTAAGATTAATTTAGATTTATATTAATGAGAGATTCTCTTTTAATGTTAAATCGGAAGTTAAGAAGGATTTTTGAGTTATGGATGGTCACATGAAAAATTGTAAATGATCATGATTATGTATATGTTGATATGTTTTATCAACATATCATGATTATGTATATGTTGATATGCTTTATTGTTATTATTTCATTTTTTTTAATTCTTATTGTTCTAAAAGTTTTCTTTATTCTTATTGTTCTTCAAGTGTCATTTGTTTCTATTGTATTTTTTATCAATTTTTTTTTGTTGTTCACTTTTTCGTTTTCTTTCTTTTATTCATTAGAGGTATGTTCTAACTTATAGCTTTGTTGTATAAGATGTTCTTTTGTTTGTCTTTTTACATCACATATTAATTTGAATTAATATACATAATTAATTAAAACTTTGTACCAAAGAAATGATATCATCCACTAAACACTAAAATGTAAGGAGGATATTGAAATGAATTAAAATAACATTGGATTCAATGCACAAACATTGATTATTATGGGAGTACATGTTAATTTGAATTATTATATTAAAATCCTACCAAAAAAATGACTTCATCCACTAAACACTAAAATGTAAAAAGTATATTAAAATAAATACAAAAAACATTGGATTCAATGCACAAATATTGATTATTATGAGAGTACATGTAGATTTGAATTATTATACATCATTAAAACCCTACCAAAAACATGACATCATTCACTAAACACTAAAATGTACATATTAAAATGAATGCAAAAAACACCAAAACCAATGCACAAACATTGATTATTAAAGAAGTACATATTGTTATACATCATTAAAACCATATCTTAAAGAAATGGCATCATGCATGAAATAAGCAACCATATATCAAAAAAAATTACATCATACATAAAATATATTGAAATAAATTCAATAAACACTGAAACAAATGCACGAACATTGAAATGAAGCATTGAAACCAATGCAAAATCACTACAAGGAAGGTAATTTATTGAAATCAATGTGACAAAGACTAAAACTAATGCTATATACTTATTCATCTTTACTATGAAGGATTCCCTTATGTTATTAATGCCCAATAAAGTAACTAAGTGGTTTCCTTGGATTAAATAAAAGGAACACTGAAACAAATGCACGTAATGCCCAAACTACTTAAGGATGGGATGCCCAATAAAGTAACTAAGTGGTTTCCCTGGATTAAATAAAAGGAACACTGAAACAAATGCACGAACATTGAAATGAAGCATTGAAACCAATGCAAAATCACTACAAGGAAGATAATTTATTGAAATCAATGTGACAAAGACTAAAATTAATGTTATATATTGAAACCAATGCATAAACATTGGAATAGGTTTTCTAATTTATTTATTTTCAACAAATATAATTGTATAATTTTTTTCTTTTTAAATTCAGTGAATAAAATTACAAAATTACGCTTATTATTTTCCATTTGTTTCACTAGCTTTGAGACATGGTAATTATGATCATATAAATAATTCTAAAAAAAACAAATATTAGTTAATTATTTTAATGGTATATTTATTTGATATTTATTTTTAAAACATATACCTTTCATAATATAGTAAGTTTGGAATGAATGTCATCTCATAATATAGTAAGTATGGAATGAATGTCATCTAATATCTTCACATTATTTGAATATTATAAATTACTTTAATTCACCCTTATCTTCACATTAATAGAATATTATGAATTATTCTAATTTGTTAACAAAATAATATGAATATTTTAAAAAATAATTATATATTCTTAAATTAATTTATTCATGCAATAATGGTAAAAAAATATTGAATATTTTTTTTGTTTGTTAATTATATTTTGTATGATATGATACTAACCATGTCAAATAATCCAAACTCATTTTCTATTAATATTAATTTTGATAACATACATTTTCAAAATTTATAATATAATTTTGGTTTAAATTTTCCATGCATTATTTTTTAATTTTAGTTTTTTCTAAATTTATAACATAATTTTAAAAAAAAATTCTATGCTTTTTTTCTTTTAATTTTATTTTTTTTATAATTGGTTTTTATATAAAACTCAGTGATTGTAATTAGTTTCAAATTATTTAAAAATGGTATCAACAATATAATAACAATCAATGCAATATTAATATCTAATGTAATGATCATATTGATTTATAAGTTTTTTAATTTCCTAAAAATTTATTGGACCTAATTTATGAATCTACATAATACTTACTTTAAAAGATACTAGAGAAATTTTAAGAGGAATTGCTCTAAATATTGGTTTGAAGAGAGGATGTGAAAATGTATGACTAGTAAAGGTTATGTATCAAGAAGCCAACTACAAAATAAATTTGGAGGCCTATGATTGAGAATCATAGGTATGTATTCAATTTATTTGATAAGTCAAGGAGCTTTGATTATTTATAATTGTTTTTTATTTCAATGTTAAGAAGAGAGACAATACTTTGGAGATGTTAGAACTGAATTAGGATATAATTATGATAGTGGATTGTTATTTTTATATTCATATAGTTTGTTGATATAAGTTATCTATGCAAATTAGGTTAATGATAGAAACTAACCAAGGAGATTAGATAAATATGGTTGCTATGGTGTTTAGCAAAAATACGCAGAAATGTAGCTAAAGACACAATAAGGTCCTCCTCAAAGAATGGTGTGTAAATGACACTTATTTTTTCTTTTATCATTTTTCATTTTTTTATTTTCATTTTTTTTCACATAAAGTAATGTTAAGTTAGAAAATCTCCCAAAAGGTACATTATGGGTACGTATGGCGAAAGTTATATGAAGAAAGAGTTAAGTGGATACGTATGGCAACTACCGAAGGAATCAAAGTGGTAAGTCAAGTAAAGCTAAAATGATGTCAAAATGATGTCAAAGAGAAGTTAAAGGAGTTAAATTTGTGGTTAAGTTGATAAATGAAATAGATGCCCGAGTTTAATTGTTGAGTTTTGGTTTTTGATATTTTATGTTTAATTTTGTCTGGAATTTTGTTAGAGATTGTCAGATTTATATATATATGAGTGGTTAATTTTGAAAAATAAGAATAACTTTTTTATGAAGCTGAATTTATTTGGGTATTCAAAAATGCAATTTAAATAACAGAAAATTGTGATTTTTTGCATATTTATGTAGTTGAATTCTAACCTACTTAAAACATTTAGACAACCAATCATTATTAAATATATACAGGCTTAATAATTAAAAAGTATTTTCTTCTTAAAAAATTAGTTCAAATAGAGAGATTAAATATGTTAAGTATTTAGAAAAGTTAAAATAAAAATAATTCAATATGTAAAAGATGTGATGTTAAAATGAATTTGAAATTAAATATATTAAGTATTTAGAAAAATTAAAACACAATTAAAATAAAAAATTTCAATATTTAAAAGATGTGATGTTAAATAGAGAGATTAAATATGTTAAGTATTTAAAAAAGTTAAAATAAAAAAATTCAATATTTATGTGATGTTAAAATGAATTTGAAATTAAATATATTAAGTATTTAGAAAAATTAAAACACAATTAAAATAAAAATTTCAATATTTAAAAGATGTGATGTTAAAATGAATTTAAGTTAGTGTCATGCATATATAAAATTAAAAATGGTGTCAATCAAAATTGTTTCAGGCTCTTCTAATTAATATGATTCCTTTTATAAAATTAAAAATGATTTAATCAAAATTGTTTCACGCTCTTTTTTTAATTGATATGATTGCCTTATATATAAGATTATATTAAATTTAATTTGTTTTTATTAGTTTTTTTTAGGTTTGTATAATATATTGTTAATTACAATGATCATGATTGTTAAAAATTATCTAGATTAAATTTGGTTTATCTTAAATCTTAAGAAAGAAAAGAAATTACTATGCTTAGGTTGTAATTTTAGGTTTATTTTTAAATTTTATTTCCATGTTTAAAAAGCTCTAAGAAAAAATTGCATTTAATGTGGGTGTACTTAGGACATTCAAAGAGAAAGTGTTTTTCATCTTCAACTCTCTTAGCATTACAAAGATAACAAATTCTTTGAATCCACTGTGTTTTGAGAATTAGGGAATTTTCCAATATTTTTTTTCACTATGGAGTTTGTGAGAGTTTGTCCCTATTTTAACAATGTTGATTTTCTTATTTAAGCTAGTCAAAAGTGAGATAACAATGATATTAAGAGCTTTAAGAGACATTTATAATATCTTCAATACTAAGTTGTAAAATGCACCATGTTTTTTTACATGTAATATAAAAAAAATTATAAAATTAAACTAATACAAATTTATTTATTTTAAAATTTTGTGTTACTTTTTTAAAATATTTAATAAATTCTAGAATTAAAATAAATATTTATACATAAAATAAAATAAAATAGAATTTTTTTTTTTTTTATTATACTAGTTAATTTAAAGAAGAAAATGAGCGTGGTAAAAATAACAATATTTTTTATTAACTTCACAAAAAAAAAGATAGTGTTGGGTAATTTTTAAAACTTAATAAAATGAAACAAAAAAATTGTTATCTTTGTGATATTTAAAAGATGAAAAACCAAAAGTGTTTTTCTTGGAAAGAAATTGTTATTTTTGTGACACTAAGAGGGTTGAATATGAAAAGCACTTTCTCTTAGAATATAGTGGGTACACCCACATTTTTTTTTTTGTTAATTTGTGCGGGACTGTTGGTTACGCGATTAACCTGTGGCTTCAGAAACCGCGACTCGGGGCATCTAAGCCGTCAAAATCACTCGGGAATCGCACCCAGCCTGAGCCACACCAACCCTTAACATGGTTGGATTATTTTGTCCTCGCAGGTTTCGAACCGATGACTTTAACAACACGAAGTGGCTTAACAACACACTCCGTCACCAACTGCCCTACACCTCGGGGACTAATGAATGTGGATACAGCCACATTAAATAGCAATTTAAAAATATTTGTTAATTAGGATCATATTTGTTACCAATCTCCGGTGTTGTTTCGTTGACAAACCTTTGGAATAGGTTGGAAGAGATTTAAAGGTTCATTTCAAGTTGAGGCTATTGCGACAAGGTTGTATAATAACATTATTTCCAAATTTAGGAACATTTAGGATTGGTTGGAAGAAATTAACTATAATATCGAAGTCAAACAAGGTTGTCCCGTGTCTCGTACCCTTTTTGGCATATACATTGACAAGTTAGAAGAGTGTTTGGAAGAAGCAGGGTGTGTCGGCCCAACTCTCACCGGTATAGTCATCACTCTTCTTCTTTATGTTGATGAAATTGTTTCCTAGGGCGAGGGTCCCTACGATCTTGACAAGAAATTAAGAATCTTCCAAGATTTCTGTTGCAGTATGAGTATGATTGTTAATATGGAAAAAATGAAAGTCATGATAATTAAATCCAAAAAGACCACCTAGGATACTTTCATATATGACAACAACAACTTGGAGGAAGTGTCTTCATACAAATATCTTGGAATAGATATTCATCATAAGATCAACTGGAATTATGGCATTGTTAAAGGGTGAGTGCAAGCTATTGTTGGTCTCTCATGATGCATTAGTGGCAATGCATACCTGGAAAAACAACAATTTGTTAACTTGGAGGGATTATTCAAGGTACTTTTACAATGAATTTGAATATGGTTTAAGAATATGAAACGTAGGAAATTGAATTAGCTTTCCGAATATACAAATTTTATTCATAGATATTGTGAATAACTAGGTCAAATTTGATTTTTTCTAACAGTGGTATCTTATTTTTCCAACAAAATATAAGGTATATGTTTTCGTTTGTGCAAGTGTTGAGTGTCTTAACAATGGATTTTTGTTCCAAAAACTTTTGTACTTGTAGAGAACCCGTTTTTCTTGTGTTGTGTATTTTTTGGAAATTTTTAATATTAATTATATATTTTTTTTAAATTATCAAAGTCAACATATGCCTGAAATTCCAATGTCTTTTGTTCGTGTAGGCTAAAAGGGTCTTAACATGATCAAAACAATATATATATATATATATATATATATATATATATATATATATATATATATATATATATATATATATATA
>JASDQU010737086.1:198591-223591 GCA_032191745.1 Picea mariana | reverse complement strand
GAGAAGTTGTCATAAATGTAACAACAATGCCTTTAGTTATAACTATATTTATATTTTATGTTTTAATAAGTTTAGTTATAACTATATTTATATTTATATTTCATGTTTTTATTTTATTATTAAGAAATAAATAAAGTTATTTTGTATTTTTATTTCCTTTTAGAAATTAAAAAAAAATATTATTAAATTATATAGATTTAATATTTATGTATTTTGAAATTCTATTTATAATGAGAATAATTTTTACATAAAATTAGTATTTCATATTAAATATTAAATTCTGAAAAGTTTTAATAACTTGTAATTTTTTAAAATTATTTTTTAATATAAATATAAATTTAGACAATTTTAGAATATCATAATTTTTTTTTATATAAAAAGCCAAAAAAAAAAGATGGTGTCTCCTAGTACAACTCCACAATGACTTATAAAAATAAAGAATTTGTAAAATATGGATTGCAATATTGCTTTGCTTTTAATGAAAATAAAAAAATTGTAAAATCTGGACTACAATATTGCTTTGTTTTTGTTGAAAAATCAAACAATAGTGTGGTAAGTAATATTTGAAATTTAATAGACAACTTGTAAGAAAGGAGTTTGAGGGAAGATCGTGCCCATGGCTTGGCCACAGGGCTGGCCCCCTACGGCCAAGTCAGCTTCCACTGGACTGTGACTTGGCCGTGGGGGGCCAGCCCTGTGGCCAAGAAATTAAATTTTAATTATAAATTGAAAATTAAAATTAAAATTTAACAATACATAATAAAAAATAAAATTTAAGAGACAACTTGTAAGCAAGGAGTCTGAGGGAAAACCGTACCCATAGCTTGGCCACATGGGCCAAGAAATTAAATTTTAATTATAAATTGAAAATTAAAATTAAAATTAAAATTAAAATTAAAATTTAACAATTCATAATAAAAATTAAAATTAAAACTAAATACTATAGGTCAGAGAAATACCTGGAGCTCGGTCGCCAACACTCACAAAGGCTAACATGACCTCTGCGCTCACAGACCTCACACTCACAGACGCTAAAAAATGCCTGCCTACACGACCTGCGCCATCATGACCTCTTCGCTCACAAATGCTCAGAAACGCCAACAAACTCCAACAAAGTTCGAAAACGTTATAAAATCGATGTGTGGTTGATATATAAATAATATTTTGGTTGAAAGATAGTTAGGCCGAAAGATAGTTCGGTCGACCGAAAACATATTGCCGGAGGGAAAATATTCGTTCGACTAATTTTTTACATGCAAATCGAGGGTGTCGTTACTGCACCGTTTGATTTGACGTTTCACTTTTCGGCCGAAAACTAGTTCGGCTGAAAACAATAACTTTCGGTCGAAAAATAATATTAGTTCGACCGAAAAAATGTTTTTCGGAATTTTGGAGATCCGATTGTCACGAAAGTGTTACCCACCTCCGTGATTTCACCCATCAATATGACTTCTTTCATGTTCTTTGCGTATTCTTCTAAATGCACTTGTCATAGATTTGTCAATTTTCGTCATATACGAGGTACAGTACGATGCTGCAGCATATGCATTTAGCACGTACTATGCATCTATATTTTCTTTCCACATAACTAGCATGTCCTTGGAGAAACTGTTGTTCCAAATATGGGAGAGTTTTCGTTTAAGGAAAAGTGTTGGTTGCCTAAGTGTACATTGTATGGCTTGGATGTACTCATCTTCTGATAGATTTACTTGTGTCAAGAAGGCATCAAAGCTCATAATTTCGTCAAATCCTCCTTGTTCTAGAAATGTGAACAAGGATTTAGATTTCTCAACAACAACATTGTCCTCTAGACTGACTGGCTCTATGATTCTTGTAGCTCTCATTAGCGGTATGAAAAAGTTGTATCTGCAATGCAAGTTTTTTTTGTTTTCTACAACTTCTTATATGGTAATGCCTATGGACTTTCGCAATTTCTGGATCCAAATGATCTGTGTTGCATGTTATGTATTTATCCACAAATTGTTCGATCTCTGAATTGTTATCAGCTCCATAGACCGGTGCACCCTTTATCCACAACAATGCGTGGTCATGTTCATTTCTCCTATTCTGGAATTCAGTCACAAAAAAGTAGTTCAATATTTTTTCGAAAAATGTTTCATCATGGCATATCAATTGTCTCAAAGCATTTATTCTACGTCTATAGTAGCGAGTACATGTCACCAGGTCTTTTCTTATGAGGTAGTCAATGTTGTTATTTTCTAGTGTATCGGTTTATTTTTTATGTTTCATGTTCCTATGCAGATCAGATACGGCAACTACCAATGGATCCCAACAATGTTCTGCACTTGTAAATGTGACGAAAAATGTTGGCAGGCCCAATTGCCGGATCATTGCAAAATTTTTTGTTTTTTTTTGTTGTAAATAGTCAGGAGAGGTGCGGATGTTTTTGAAATCTATGTATCCAATATCAGATTTCAGAATTTTTTCTAGGTTTACTTTGTACTTCACATCCTTGGCGAACAACTTTCTTCCTTGTAACTGGCTTTTTCTTATTCAGACCCACATGCAAGACAAAACTTGCTCTATTACTATGCGCATTGATTTGAAAAACAAATTTGTTATGTGATAGGAGAAGCAGCCGCTTGAATGTAGTAGCTCCCATCGGACCATTTTATGATAACGAAATCGTTCTGTAATATCAGTGCCATGTGGATCTCCATAGAAGAGTGTTGGAAAGTTCATTTCCTCAATGAATTTGTCCTTGAATATTCCAAGTGGACACTGCCCCTCGGCAGGTGCAATTTCGACAATTTTGTCTTGCAAGTCATGAATGCATTGTGAATCAGTGAATCCATGTACCAATGTTTCAGCAGGTGTTTCATTCTCCGATTCATCACTTGCATCAAAATCACTAGGATTTTCAAGAGTGTCTGCAGAGTTGCCATGTTCTTCTGCGAGAACATTGTTCCAGTTGACATTTATACAAATGTTTTCTTCTTTGTACAAGGCCCTGGAACATAATTCCTTTAATACTTTCATAAAAACATGCACACGCACCTTGCCTGTCTGAAAGGCATTTTTGTATCACAAGCGTCTTTTCAGAGCCACAACGATTGTAATTGTTTTGTTAATGAATTGTGGTAACGCTTTTTGCACAACATCTAGTTGAACATGCACATTAATAATTGATCCTGTTAAGCCCATATGGGGTCGTTTATAGCCCCAAGGTCTGATTTGAGCAAATGAAATTCGTAGAGACACAAGTCTCTCCTCGAGTTTCGTAAGTGCACTTACATCTGCTAGTGTTGTATTACATCTTATTCGGTCTTGGGTTGCAAACTGTGACAATTTTCCATTTTCAAGAGATCATTTGCATGGAAGACAAATTTTCCCACTGGAAAATGGTTTATCGTGTGTTGTCAAGCGGAGGTATTCTGGTTGCAAATCAGGCGTGAAAGACTTACTATTTTTTTGAAAAATTCAATTGCTCACAAATTGCAAATGCAATGGAAGGAGTGTCTTTCATTTGTTTCATGTAGTTCTGTCTTTCTTTTTTCTTTCGTAGGGAAGTATTTGTAGAAAGTGTTTCCTAGTTTTCATTGCTATTACTGCATGGTGTTGGTTTCAAATCACAAACTGGCACAATTGCATCACCATTCTCGGATATGCGATCGCACTTGTTTATGTTCTGTTCTGCAAACAAATTTATTTACATTGTGATATGTGAGTTTCTCTCTAAAAGGAAGTGTAGAAATGTATTTTTTTCTCTCGCGCATGACCTTTTTCAAGTTGTGGCAAATTACTCTATGTTTCTTGCCTAAGGGCAGAATGAGCTGGTGGCAACTGGGATGAATTTCACTTTCACCTAGATTCTGAGAAACTACTTTACGTTTTTTGTTCAAGGCTTTTGTGACATTATCATAAGTGGGACGAATTTGATGAACAATTTTGTTCAAATTGTGATAACTTACTCTACGTTTTTTGTCTAAGCAGTCTATGGCCTCATCACAACTGTCATGAATTTTACACATGTTTTTTTTGTTCAAGCCTTGTCTGCCCATATCGCAACTAGGAGGAGTTTCATTTTCACTAAAAATCATTCCACACGTATGCAAATTCGATGTTGTTTCGCTGGCATGGACAATCAACCCTAAACTACCGATATGTGCAATCAAAGGTTCATAATGGATATGTGTTGTATCTGTTTTGAACGAGAGGATGCCAATTGTTCGATCGTAATTTGAATCAATGACCTAGAAATGGACAGTGGCATGTGGCAAGGGTGACCACACTTGGATATTCACCCTAAATAAAATAAATAGCCATTGTAAACAGAATATGCAACCCTCCATATTCCCTTTTTCATATGGAAGCACCATGCTCACAAGGTATTCCTGCCAACTTCCAACTGCCGACATATTTTCTATGAGATATGGGCAAAGGTGTTGATGCAAGCACCTAAAAGCCTGTTGGCTACCGCCTATAATTGCATTGCAAAAGGACTATACAGTGTAAAGTCACAGTGACTAAACATCAAACTCCGTTGCCACCAAACAACAAATTGCATTGAACAGACTATCTACACAGCTAGACACAACGTTCGTTGCCAGCTGTAAACCATGGCAGTCTATGCCATGCAAAATCTGTTTCCATTGCGATTGAAGGTCTTTGCAAATAACGGACAAGTAGATATGAGAACCTTCTATATTGCATATGGACAATTTTTTGTACAACAGTGGTTCATAATGGCCACTGAGGGCATTGGCATCATGGAACAAGATGCAATATGGATTGTCAGATGTAGTTTTGTTGAATAGTAGATATCTTGTTTTTCTTGTCAATGATCAAATGTCAACTAATATATTCAGCTAGTTAGACAGCCACCGTATACAAAATGTATCTCCCCAAAGTCCCCTCTCATGCGCAGGTAGAATTGGAGATGCAGAAAACTGCATCTTTGAAAAATACGTAGTGACATCATGTATTCCATGCAACTTCCAAAGAAAATCAGATTCCAGTTCGTATTCATAGGGCTGCAAAGCCTCATCATCGCCATTTTTAAAATAGGTCAAGAAATAATCTATCAATCCATTGTGCAGCTCGGTCGACGAATAGCGAAAATGCAGTAGAACTTGGAATGTATCGAAAAGGCAATCCCCAACAGTATACAAGAATGCATCCAATCTAAAAAGCCCATTTCTATGCAAAACCACGTCAATGTTGTCATGTATAATGGATTGTGTATCTATTTCATACAACTCAACATCTATCACTTATTTCATCTCTTCAACTGTCATTTTCAAGATGTTTGCTACATACTTTCAGTTTCTATGAAAACATAGAAAAGCAGGAGGAAAAAAAGAAGCTACCAAAATAAAGAAGGAAAGCAAAATAGGGTACCAATCCCCATATGTATCTTTCAACCTTCTTCTTCTCAACTCGAATCCTGCCTAGTCCCCATAGCAGATGAGAAGAAAACAAAGAAATAAATAAAACACTAACTTTACTGAGCAGAAAGAGAACAAGTAAACACAATTTTTCGACCCACAGAATAAAAGCATCTCCTGCAACTACACCCCGCCCGATGGTTCCCTCTTATGATGGCTCCCAACTACTTTTCGTAAATCCCTTTGCATTGCAAGACGCATGGTTTCCAGGAACAGAAACTAAGAGCACAGAAAAAGATGGTCTGCAACAGAATTTGAAGGCAAGGACTCCCACCATTGAAAAACAACAAGAACACGGAAACTTACCCGTCAAGAAAGGATAACAAGAGTTCAGCCCCAAAAAACTACAAATCGCAATAACAGGTCCAACAACTTGAAAAGTTGAAGAACAACAAACCAGTGAACAACCACGAAGAGCTCGAACTGCAAGTGCAGGACCTCAACTTTGCAAAGTTGAATCAAGCAAGAGCCAGAATCATGGAACGAAGCAACAAACAAGGATTGAGCACTCGAGCAGCAATGTCGACCATGAATGAAACTGTATTGCAACACATCTGTACAATAATCATTTAAGACTTCCAGAGTTGTTAGGTAAACAGTTAAGACTGTCAGGACCGTTGAAGGGCGTAGGCCTGTGCAAGCATTTAAGAAAATATGCAGTGTGGCAGGCATGTTCTCTCGAAGCATGCAACAATAAAGAAAAAATCACACATAGTAATATGGTAGAGAATGTATTCTACCCATCAGAAAATGCTAAGGGAAACATTCAAACTAATGCTAGCATTAATCCACCTTCGACCAATGCATAATAAAATATATGATTCAAAAAGACCATATATTACCAAATACTTTGGATATGCCAAGATATTTAACATTGAGAATAGTGAAGGCGGAAATAAGACCTCCAATCTATTGACCAATCAAATCTTGACAAACATGATACTTTTTATTATATAAAAATCGATGTTTTCACTTCCCTTGTTCCGAAAATAGACAATATGGAAATATTTATGGTCAATGCACAATCTCATAATAGGTCAACGATTTATCGATCGCTATAGTCCCTATATGCCTACGGCAGGGACTAATAAGACAAGAATATCTTACATTTTATCTAAAACATTTTGACATCCAAATGATAGCAAGCTCAAGTGTCAACTAGCTAGCAAGGAGAGTTGACCGTGTTCAAGATAATCATAATTATTTTATTAATTTTAAACGCACTTACCTATAATTATAACATTTTTCAAGTTTAATATAATTTTTATGTCAATCCATATCCACAATCGCACCCACTTTTCAACTTTAATATAATGTTTCTGTCAATCCATATCACAATCTCACCCACTACCTTTCTAAAATGGACATTTGATATGGAACCTTGGGGTTGACAAACAAGTCATAAACATCGTATGAAAGTGTTCGAGATACCTCACGCATTTGGACCTTTTAAAAAATATAATTTTATAAGGCGTTAATCTATCTTAAAATAAGCTATATATTTAGAAAATTGCTTGAGAGTTAACAGTTACGAAACTTTATAAATCATATATTTATAAAAAAAAATCTTAATAATGTTTTTATTTCATTAAGAACTTCGCTTTTTAATAAGATATTATCCAAAAAAAATTATTGGATTCACTAAGAATAGATGTACAAAACCTCAAAATGATATTGTTAAGGAATCAAATGATGCATATACCTGGGTTAGTAACATGGTATATTGCCAATCCTTAGTTATTTATGATGGTGTTTCTTAGGCATGGGTAGAGGAAGCATTGAACATGGTACATTGTGTAATGTTATTATCATTGTGTAATGTTATTATCATGGTAAATTTTAATATTATAATAGTTTTAATATGCAAATATTAATAGATAAATCACACCTAATTAAACAAAGTATAGGACTTGGACATATATATGTTTTGAAATTGGTTTCATTCTATTATTGCTAAATTCATTAAAGAGGATTAATTTTATTATTATCATTTCCTCAATTAAGTAATGCACCAAATCATTTTTCATAGTATGATCAATGAAGTCAATGCACCCTATTGTTTTATGTTATATCATTGGTTTTTTTTTTGTAAGTAAGAGATTTTATATATAAAGGGCTTTCAAAAAACCAGACCAGAGGTACAGAAACTTGAAAACTACTCTGTTGTAGTTACTGAACTACCCCAATAGAGGGGAAACCAGTTCAACCAACTGGGTAAGTCTAGCAATTTACAGTCTGACAATCTTAAAAAATAGAACTAAGCTGACTAGACTACAGCTATGAAAAGAAACTAGTAAAGAGAACAAAACCCATGTGGGGTTAGACACTTGGCGAGTAACCTGGCCAGGTGGCTTGATGGGACGCGTAACAAGGTTCCTCTTCGATGGGTGTCCCTTTTCCTTCCAAATGCATGTCAGCGTCCACGTTGCTCTCATCCAGGTTGGCAACTGGCAGGGTCTCTCTAGGCGGACGGTGCGCATGAAGGCATGTAGCTGTCGCAGCCTTTGTGTCCCCGTTCGTGACCTGCGCCACAACGACCCCTACTGAGCGTTGCGTCTGTCCATTCCTGTCGTCTCCCTCTGCATGGGGTACCTCTGCTGATGCTGCGCCTTATGGAGTAGAGGGGACAGCATCTTGGAAGGTGGATAGGATCTGAAGGAGGGTCGAAGTCTTCCCATCCATAAGCTGCAGTCGGAATTGGAGGTCCTCCATTCCTTACCGGAGCTCAAAGACCAATCCATAGAGAATGGCTAGACTATCTTTCAGCTACGAATCAGGGATGAAGTCGGTAGACGAGTGCGCACTGTGTCAGGCACTTCGAAGAAAGGGTGGCTGGGAGGAGCAAACTGCTGGTGCAAAAGAAGGTTTGCTGGTTCGGGAATTTGGTGGGACGGCAGGAAATTGCGAAAGAGACCCCGATGAGCTATCAGTGATGACTAAGCATTCGAACCGGGAGGCAGGCGGGGTAGAGGAAGTGAGAGGATCCAGCTCGGGTTGTGGAGGCGACGAGGAGAATGTGGAGGGCGAACCAGGGGGAGAAGCAGAGGTACGGAGCCAAGGAGGATGCCATGGAGAACCTCTTTGTGGCCTTCCTCTTTGGCACAACATAATGAGCTCAGGTTGAAGGTAGGATTGAGTCGAGTGCCCCAGGAAAATGTGGAGAGCCTGGAGAGGGCCGAGAGCTACGAACACCATGAAAGACCAAGATAAAATAGGCATGGGCAGCGGAGGGACAAGAGGGTCGAGTCGCGAGCGAGGATGAAAATCAATTGCAGATGGAGGAGCCATGGTATAGTTGGTAATGAGAGTCGGGCACACCAACGTTAATGGTGATGCAACGATGTGAAATCTCATAAATGCAAGGTCGAGGCCACGGGATTTGGCACGAGCCCAGCACATGGCTCCCTGCCTTGCTGGCCTGACCCTTCCTCCACTTCTCGCCATATGTCTCGCACTAACACCCCATCCGGGGGTTTGTCCACTTCCACAACCTTGCGGATGCATTGCTGGAGAATAGGGTGGTTAGGGTTGAGGGACATTTTGCAAAGGAGATCTGGTCCGTCCCAGTTAGTCCCCAGATTAGCCAGTTCATCCGCAACTTGATTCGCCTTTCGCCTAATATGAACAGGTATAAAGGTCTGATTGGGTTGCAGAAGATCCATGATCGTCTTTATCCCATGTGAGAGTCTCCAACTAGGTGATATTCTTTCCAGGTCGCTCCATTTAAAATTCTGCTAAAGAGATTGATGATGATTTGAGAATCTCCTTCGACAATCATCTTGGTGAAGCTATGCTCGATGGATAATTGCAATCCTCTAGTGAGCCCCCAAAGTTCCGCTGCATTGTTCGTGGTGTGACCAAGGGAGCCTGCATTGATGAGAATGATGTGTCCATGGTGGTTGTGGAATACCACTCCGTAACCTGCTGCTCCTGAGTTGCCTTTAGAGGCTCCATCAAAGTTGAGCTTGATGAAGTCGCATGGGGGGGGGACCAAAAGGAGGGGCTGCTGGGAGGGGGAGGAGGAGAAGCGGGGGAAAGTGGGTGAAGAATTGGGGAGGGCTTCCAGTACTGAAGGATCAGAAGTTCTGTGGGGTTGTTGATCGGATCTTTTTCAGACCAATGCTGAAGGTTGAGAGTTTCCAAAATATTGAGGCGACATTGGTTCCAGCAGTGGTGCCACGGGAGGGAGTCATTGCTGAAAAGCCTTCTATTTCTTTCCTTCCATACCTGCCAAAGAATGAAGCCTAGAAGAAGTTGCCATATACTATTTAGGAAGGAAGATTGAAACACTTGGTCCCTCCATTCCGTAATTGTATCAATGATGCTGTCTCTTTTACGATCCAAGGTACACATAATAAGTGCACTTTGATCCCAGATTTGAGCAGTATAAGGGCAGGAGTTGAGGAGATCATTCATGGTTTCAGTTGCTTCTCCACAGAGCATACAGATAGACAGCCCAACAAAACCTCTTTTTGAGAGATTGTCCCAGGTGAGACTGCTCGAATGGGCAACAAGCCAGAGGAAGAGGGTGATTTTAGGCCAATGTTTAAGGTCCCAGATTTTGCTCCACACCTTCCTTGTGGGTAGAGGGTCTGATTGAGTTTTGATGTGATAGGCCTCTCGTACGTTGAAGGTGCCCCATGGCGAATATCCCCATCGGAGGATATCCGCTTCTGTGAGTTTGGGGATTTTCCTTTTGGACATTTCATCCTGCCAGGGTCTCAGTTCCACGTGCGCCTCCAGGTTCAGGCGTTCCCTGTTTAAGTGCCAACGTTGCTAGGTGTCCTCTGGGGGGTTGTCTTGCCAGTAATCAACGACTTTTTCCAGGCCCACATGTGTAGCTTGGGTGCTGATAAGCTCAGCCCAATCCTCGTGGTCCAGAATTGGCCATTGCTGCCAGGAATCTTTCCAAAAGACGGTTGTTTTCCCATTTCAAATTTCCCAAAAAGCATGTGGGTTACCAGATGTCTATTTTTCTTAGTTGCTGCCCAGATTAAGGATCCTGGGTTGTCCCCATTCCATCGTATTAAATTATTTTCCACCACATCGGGTGCATATTTCCTTCTCCAGAGCCTTGCCTAGAGATCCTTGGGATTTTTTAGCCATCGCCACCAGATCTTGGCGCTAAGGACTTTATTCATGATGGAGGGGTCCCGTAGTCCAAGGCCTCCCTGTGCTTTGGGTTGGTAGAGTTTTTCCCAGCTGATCAGCGCTATTTTCTTCCCTGTGTTGAGGCCTTGCCAGAGGAAGTTTCTCTGTAAGCTTTTTATGGTTGTGAGAACAAACTTTGGGGAAACAAGCACCAAAAAGGTGTAGATGGGAAGGGCTTGAAGAACCGCTTGAAGGAGAATAAGACGACTGGGAAGGTTTAGTACTCTGAAGTTCCGTGAAGATAGCCTTTTGGTAAAAAAGGAAAGGAGTTGTTGCCAAGAAGAGTTCATGAGGGAATTATCAATCAGGGGGATGCCAAGGTATTTGGACGGAAGGGAGCTTTGGTTGAAACCCAAGATATCAGAGATATGGCGTTGAATCGGAGGGGGTGTATTGAAGAAGAATATTTGGGACTTGTCTTTGTTACAATCCATTCCTAAGGCGTCAGAGAAGGTTTGGAGGATCGAGAGGAGGGAGTTGGCTTCGCGTGCTGTAGGGGTACCCATCATTAGAGTGTCGTCCACAAATTGGCTATGCGAGATAGGGGGGGATATACCATGCAAAGGTAGACCTGTCAGCAAGTTACTTGCAACAGTTGCGTGAATGGAGCGGCTAAGACCCTCGGACATAATGATGAAGAGGAAAGGGGAAAGTGGGTCTCCTTGTCTAATTCCTCTGGAAGGGGAGAAGGGGCGAGAAGGAACTCCATTGACAAAGATCGAAAAAAAAGCCAAGGAGGTTAGATTCAGAATCCAATTCACCCAGAGCCTGTCGAAGCCAAAGGCAAGGAGCATTTCCCGCATATAGTCCTAGCTTAACTTATCGAATGCTTTAGAAAGATCTAGTTTAAGGAGCATACCTGGAATTCTGGTCTTCTGCAAAAAATGGATCACTTCATGAGTGAGGATGATGTTATCCAGGATTTGTCTGCCTTCAACATAGCTCGATTGCTCCGAGGAGATAATCGTTGGTAGGATGGGTTTGAGTCTTCATGCAATCACTTTCGTTAGAAGTTTGTATATGATGTTGTAGAGGGATATGGGTCTGAACTGCTTAGGATGGTAAGCCTGCCCCTCTTTGGGGATGAGGGTAAGGAAAATTGCATTGAGAGCCTGAAGGACTTGTCTTGTAGATCAGGAATCTTCAATGATTTCCCACACCTCTTCCCTGATCATTGGCCAACAATGGTGGAAAAAATCATTGGTGAATCCATCGGGGCCAGGAGCCTTGCACTTGGGGGTGTCCTGAAGTGCTTGATCCACCTCCTCAATTGTAATGGGTCGGAGCAGAGCTGAGTTTTTCTCCGGAGTAACAAGGGAGGGCTCATGCTCCGTGACCTTGGCTATGGCCTCAGATCTATCCGGGAGAGGTTCCGTGAGGAGATCTTTGTAATAGTCTATCAGTGTCATCTCCAGGTCTTCATGGCAATGAATAGGCTCACCATTGGTGGAGGTTAATTGCGTAATTCTATTTGTATGACGGCGGTGCATGGCGGTTCTATGAAAGAATTTGGTGTTTCAGTCCCCCTCCTTGAGCCACTGGATGCGAGATTTCTGTTTCCACATAATCTCTTCTTGTCCTTTTCTGGCCTCCAGCTGCTGATTTACTTTTGCTTCCTGGGTTTTGAGCTCGTTTGTTATCCCTTGTAGCCGGATCTGATTTTGAATCGCACCCATTTGTTCTGATAGCTGCTTTTGGGAGTCGAAGATATTGCCAAAGGTTTGATTATTCCAGAGTCTGAGTATTTCCTTAAGGTTCTTTATCCTTTACTAAAATCTATACATCTTGGATCCGCGTGGGACCTCTACCTCCCTCCACCAATCCTGGATCTTTTCTTGGAAATCTGGGTGGTTGAGCCAAAACTGTTCAAACCTGAAGGGTTTTTTCCCTGGAGTGGTTGGCACCTCCAACCATAGCTGAATGGGTCAGTGGTTCGAACCAGGGAAATTCAGAATGCTTGCTTCTAGAGCTATCCCTTCCAGCATAAGGGAGTCAGAGATGAGGAAACGATCTAGTTTGCAGGCGATTTGATGTGATCCGGTTCTTCTATTTGTCCAGGTATGGATGCCATTGATGGCTTCCAGGTTGATGAGGTTGAGGTTGTCAATGAGGCTATTGAAGTCAAAGGAGTCCTGATCCAGGCATCTTGAACCCCCTTTTTTTTCCTCCAGACTGCGTATGAGGTTGTAATCTCCACCGACGATCCATCTGTTGTGCCTAGTTAAGGTGGATAGGTACTCCAGGTTCCTGAGAAAGGCTTGCTCTTCCCTTGGGTTGGCCGGCTCGTAGACATTGGTCAGGTGTCCAGGCTTGTTAGAACCAATAAGCCTATAGTCTGCAGTGATGGACCACTTGGTGGTGACAAAGTTTTCCATAAGCATTGAGTTGGTGTTCCAAAGGATAGCCAGTCCTCCAGCTGTGCCTATGGTTGTGGTAGAGACTGCTTCCCCTTGTTTCCAACAGTAGGGGAGTAGCCTTTCAATATCTTTAGTTGTGCACTTTGTTTCCTGTAATATTAATATGTCTGGTTTTTTCGCAAAGATCGGATCTCATAGCATTTTTTGCTTGCTACGTCCATTGAGGCCTCTNCTTCTGAGTTTTGCTCTGACTCTTTGACTGATTGCCCTGTATTCCCAGGCCCTTGCTGGATTGAGCTGTGGATCCAGCTGAGGAGTTAAGGAAGACCTTATGCACCTTCCTTAATTGATCCCTAGGTATGGTGTATAGTTTTTTATGTCTATAGGCATGTTTGAGGTGTTCCAGATCCACCCCAGCTAGTTCTTGCTCTTCTAGCTCCATTTTAGCGTCACCATCCTCTGTCTCCAGATAGTCTTGCTGGTCGACAACAGGGTCTAGAGATGAGTGATCTGATTCCTTCACCTGTAATGGTCGTTCTTTCCCTGGGCTCATAGATTGGGGAAGGTTATCTGCGTGGAGTTCAATGGGGTTTATGAAGGTTGATGGATTCTTTGGTTGATCCTGTAGTATTGCATATTTATTACTAGTGGAAGGATCCTTACTTACTTGGGCTGGCTGCTTCCGTCCTCCTTGTCTTCTTTTCCCTGCTGGTTGAGCGAAGCGAAGCCATCCTTATCTTTGTCGCCTTCTGGGTTCCCTTCTTTGTGAGCAGCATTGAGTGGGAATTCTCTAAAGAGATGTCCGTGCTCATGACATTTCCTTCATCTAAATGGAATATGTTCATAGTCGATGGTTTGGTTCCAATCCTCATCATGGTATTCGAGAATTATGGATCCCGGGAGCGGCTTGGCTATGTTCAGGTATACGCATATGCGTGCATAGGAGGTGTGTCGCCTCTGCTTGGTGGCCTCTGAAGACTTAACATATATTCCAATGGTGTTACCTATACCAGCCAAGACCTCTTCTAGCCAGAATTCCTGGGGGAGAGAGTATAGTCTAATCCATACTGGTGCATGCGCGAAATCTTCCTTTTCAGGGCTGAACTTCTCGGTCCATAATCTTAAGAAGAGTCCAGTTTAGTTGTAGAAATAAGGCCCTCCATCAAAAATGTGATTGTATTCCTCGAGGTTATGCAGTATGATTGTGAAGAAACCCTTGGATCCCAGTTGCAGTTCATAGTGTCCTTTTGGCTTCCACCAATATTGTATCCATTTGATCAGATCCCACTCTAAAGGCCAAATCCCTAGGAATTTTCCTACTAGGGCGTAATCTCTCATATATTGCTTTTGTTCTTCTATGCATGGTGAGTTGATGATGTATTTCGGGGCCTGTGGTGCTTTTGGGATGCATTTTCCTGACATCCATGGAGTTGACACTATAGCAGGTGTAGCCACATTCTCTGGATCAATATCCATCTCCCGATCCTTGAAAGTCCCTGCCGTCAAAAGCTTTGAGCAAAGATCTGGAGTGGGCTCAAAATTCAGCCGTTTTAATCCTTCTCTAGAGCTTCCATTCGTGGTAGCCTGGTTGTAAGAGGCGCCATTTGGCCCTCCTTCCTTCAGAGTCATGAGCCCCAGCGGGTCAAGAGTTGTGACAGTGCGGTTGAAAACCCTAAACCTAGTTGTAGAGCACTCTCGTCATGATTAGGTTGCATGTAACATGATTTATCTGCTTCTCTTTGAATACTGAAAGAGATTGCAATAATTGTTTTGAGATTCTCTTACAAACTTTATGTTATATCATTGTTAAAATGAATACAATAACTTGATTATGCTAAATCATTTTTCATTGTACCATCACTTAAATCAATGCATTGCATTGTTTTGCATTATGTCATTATTGAAATCATAGCAACTAATTGCTCTAAATTATTTTTCATTCTACTATATATAAAATAAATACACCCTATTGTTTTGTGTTATATCATTGTTGAAATCATTTAGACTCTCTATTTCTCTAAATCATTTTTTTAAATATCAACAGTGAAATCAATATGGCCTATTGTTTTGTGTTATATCATTATCACTTAAATCAACGCACCATATTGTTTTATGTTATATCATTGTTCAAATGAATACAACTACTTGATTATGGTGAACCATTTTTTATTGTATCATTACATAAATCAATGCATACTTTTGTTTTGCATTATGTCATTATTGAAATCAATGCAACTAATTTATCTAAATCATTTATCATAGTGTCATCACTAAAATCAATGCATTATATTGTTTTGCATTATGTCATTTTTGAAATGAGAGTAACTAATAAATAAATGCACCCTATTTGTTTGTGTTATATCATTATTGAAATCATTTAGACTCTCTTATTTCTCTAAATCATTTTTTTAATATCATTATTGAAATGAATATGCCCTAGTGTTTTTGTGTTATATCATTATCACTACAATCAATGCACCATATTGTTTTGTGTTATATCACTATTGTTTCATGTTATATCATTGATTTCTATGTTCTTCTCTATCTTCCTCGTTCACTCTTTGGAAACACACTCTTTTTTCTTTCTGAATCCTTTTTTCATTGTCCTTCCCTTTGATCCTCATTCATTCTTTGTAGTTGCATTATTTTTTTCATGATCATTTCTTCACTAGTCTTCCCTTTTATTCTTAGTCATTTGTTGTCGTCACAATTTGTCTCTCATTTTTCTGTATCCTCACGTCTTCCCTTTCAATTTCATTGAATTGTTGCATTTGATTCAATGCATGTCTTCTAACTAGTTTTCTTTGTTACATTTTCAATATTGTTGTTATTATTAATTTCTAAAATATTTGTAGACGTGATGTTGTTGAAATTTGAACGATTTACAATTTATATTCATTTACAAAACAAACAAAAACAATGCAAACAAAATCAATAATATAATTCAAAAATAGTTAAGAAGTAATAGTAGCATCAATGCCCAAAAGAGTATAAATTATATGATTAAATAAATCCATTGTTACTCTCCCAATGCCCATATAGCCTAAAGTGCCACTGCACCAAATTGTTAATATCTTAATAGGCATCAAATACATTCATGGAATGAAAGTTGTAGCGATGAAATTATATTTAAGCATAGAAAAATGACAAAGTAGCATACAAAAATGACCTAACTTATGGAGACTTCTGATCTGAAATACTGATCATGAATTCAGAGATACCCATCATGAATTTAAATACATATTCTCTGCATTATTTTATTTAGCTACGGTACAATATTAAACTCAATATGGAGATATGAGGGAGATAATGAAGAGGATGGGTTAAATAATCCAACATGGATTCTCAATTGAATAACATATATTTAATGTTTTTTATATTCAAACGTCGAGGAGATTTTTTATTCGAAGAGATTATTTCCTTATCATTCACATATGCATGGTTACACAATAAAACTTTATAGCGTAATATCCATTAATCTCCAAGACAAAACTTGATAACAATTCATTTTATAACCGTTAGGTAAATACTTCATAGGAAACTAGAAGGTAATTAGTAATAGTTACATAATAATCTATGAAGTGTTCACATGCTTTCAAGGGTATGGGGGAATAAATCCCCCTTCCTTCAAGAGACCTATAAGACCAAATCATGGTACAAAGCAATTATATACAAATACAATCATCTCAAATAATAATCATCTCAAATGATCCCTTAAGAACATTCACATTAGATTCCAAAATTATCCATGCACAACAAACACCATTTATCAAGGGTATGGAGGATTTGAGTAGCTATTTCTTCAAGGAGGAAAATGAAAGAAACAAAAAGAGGTTTAATCAATAAAATTTATCATCGAATATCATCAACATCATTCTTAAGTGTTATTTTTCATTCAACATAGTTAATACCACTTTGTTTGATCATTTCAACCCTTAAAACCCAAAAATAATCAAAGAATGTCATTTAGGCCACTACAAGACATGGTCATGAGTCCTAAGAAGGACGACGAGCATAAGGGTGTTCTTATGGGTTTCCTCAAGGAAACTATCAACCAGGTCACTATTGTCCTATTAACCAGATCACTATTGTCCTTTAAAAAGAAGAGAGCATGCTTCAAATTGCTTAGAAACTCCAAAATTTTAACTTTTTAAAGCTATATTATATTTTTCCAATGAAAACCACTAATTGAGGGATTCATGAGGAAAATATTATACATTAAATAATGCTTATAAATATTTTAAAAGGAGTGCATACTAAAAATTATACTCATATGCACGCATAAAACAAGTAAGAAGGTCATGTGCACCTTTATTTAAAAAAAAAAAACAACTTAGAAACTCATTATGGAGTCCCATGGGGATCATAAATTTTGGCTATCAATCTTAAATGGATAGATGAATCATTATTTTACATAGTCTTTTGGTTAAAAAAAGGCATGCAAAAATTTCCAATGCATTTCCTCATGTTTTATAAACTAATTGATTACAACAACAACCATTTAATCCACTAACATATATATGATTTTCATGCCATGTTCTCATAATAAATAATTCAAATATATCTTTGATCATAGTAAATGAATGGAATCATAACCAAAGAGAAGAAGAAATGCACTTTTCTTTTCATAAATTGACCTCCCAGGCAATTGACTAAGCATGAGCAATTTTCCTCCCATCCGTAACAAAATCATTTATGAATGCCACCCCATGTTGGTATATGGGACTACCAAGGTGAAGAATATTTGTTCAAGGATACTAAATGATTCCTTCTTTTCTCAAAATCTTCTAAGACCAATGTAATACAAACCTCTACTATGTTCTTTATTCAATCTTTCAACTAGACCAACCCTGGGCACTAACTCTACTACCCTATACAAGTCAAATCCTTCTTTTCTTTTTACTTCTTAACATGAATGATATTTCTCTTTATGCTCTTTAATATGTGTACAAATATCCTAAGTCACTTTCTACTTTCATATTTTGTTTCCAATAGTATGTTGCTTCTTGGATAGAAGATTCTAAATTCTTGAACAACTTTAAAAGGCCAAGATTGTATGGGGGTTTAGCCTTTAGGACGATATCTCCCTACTCAATCTTGGTGTCTATTATCAAACAACAATCCATCTTCCATATCTCCATGGATCATATGGGATATGAGTTTAGTTAATCCATCTTCCATAATCTCCATGGATCATATGATATATGAGTTGCGTTTTCTTCATGAAAACCTTCATTTTCTCTTCAAGAACTTTAAATTTCTCTATCTTCTCTCTCTTAATTAGAATTCTCTCTCTTACATGGATGGAAGGTGAGAGAAAGGGGCCTTTACTCTACTTCTTTCTTTTTTCATTGATGGTATGGGTTCGTTAATTCAAAGTAGAAGGCAATTTCTTGAGTATAGGTAATAATTAATTTAAGTAATTAAATCATTTCCCTCGGCTTCTAGTTTAAGTAGCATGAACATTTAGATGAAGTAGAAATAAAACAATTACATGGAAAAGGGTCATGAATAGGATACACTATCATGAGATTTATGTTGATTATCCTTGGACCCCTTTACCTTTTTTCTCTGGTAGACTCATAGTCACCAAGGTGCTCTACCACAGTCATGAGGTTTTCACTTTGTGATCCCGTGACATAGTACATGGATTTGTATGATATTAAAGAATACCCCTAATTTCATTAAATGTTGATAATGTTAGGTAGGTAGAGAGGTAGTGGGGGGCCCGGAGGGCCCATAGTTATAATAGTAGAGATCATTCAATGTAAGGTGGAATAGGTCCACAATAGTATTAAATAAGGCCCACTATGGTAGTTAGATATAATAAGTGTAAGAGGACTTCTTAGAAGGTTCTACTTCTAGAAGGTTTTAATTCTAGAAGGTTCCTCCTCTAGAATGTTCTTAGATGGTTGGTAGCACTATATAAAGGGGTTCAAAAAATTTAATGGGACATGAATAGAATTATTTTATTTGGATTTGAAGCTCAATAGGAGGATGTCCCCTTGAAGAGGCAAGTGAACAGGAGAGGATCCCTTCCATTATAGGATCCATTGTATGGTGTTGCCCTACCCTAAGGGTTTGATAATAATAAAGGAGATTATGCATATTGCTCTTTTATATCTGTTGTAGTGATTTTGTATTCATTATTTGGTACTTAACAAGTGGTATCAGAGCACTTCCCTTGGCAATAAGTGTGGACAATTTTATTTTATTTTTTTGTAGATTTTTTTTCAAAAAAAAAAGAGGGTTGCGACATTCCAGATGATTTCTGTAGGTTTTGGTGAATTTTTTTCAAAATATGGTTTATATCTGAGTTCCTCTCAGAAAAAGACCCAAGTTAAAAAAAAAAAAAAAATATATGAAACGGAGTCCGGGAAGTCAATTTATTTGCATTTAAAATTTGCAATTTTTAGGGTCTTTTTTTTTCACGAATGACCACGTGTTTTTTCTGATTTCTATAGCAGTTGGGGTAGAATTTTAAAAAACAAATTGAAGATATGAGTTCCTCTCACAATATCACCCCATTAAAAAAAAAAATCATCTCAATCAGAGCTTTGGAAGTGAAGATATCGTTGATTTTAAATCAATGATTTTGGGGGGGTTTCGTGACAGTGACGAGACTGCGGAGTTCATAACTTTTCATAGGGTGCTCAGATTGCTACCAGATTAGTTCTATTGGATAGATAATTTTGATATCTTTATTTTGGTACATTATATGTGGTGTTTTCAATGGATATTATATTTTTCATGGAACTTCCACATAAGTTTGAATCCCTTGAGACATGTCTTCAACAAGGTCTTCAAAATATTCATGCAAGTGTTCAAAACATTCAAGCAATCACCCTTAGAATGCAAGAGAGATATTTGATGCAGGACATCAGGGTTGAATATATTCAAGAATTATATGCATGGTATGATTTTGAAGACTCTTGTGATGATTGGTATATGGATAGTTGTCATTTTTTGGATGACAACAACTTCCATCTTCTATTTGATGACTCTCCTTCACCTTATCTAGAGCACATTACGGAGAGAAGTCCAACGCCTTCTATGAACACTATTTTTCACTAGTCTCCAGTACTAATGTTTTATTCAGATGATTTTTTGGATATGGAGGGATCTACATATTTGGATCCCCGTGATCAATGTAGATCTTTGGAGCACCATTTTCAGTTGGTTCTTGAGTTCATATATCTTTCGCGTGGAGTTCACATGAGCACTTGGACATGGGACCCCAGTTCACAATGGAAGTTGGACTACTTCATCATGATGGTTTTCATTTCTCCATGGGACCCTGGTTCTCTAGTCTACTTTAACATTGTGGTCAACACTTATCCATGGGACCCTGGTATATGGTTGTACTTCAAGCATTGAGGACAATGCTTTCATAAGGGGGATGGAATGTTAGGTAGCTAGAGAAGTAGTGGGGGGGTTAGAGAGCCCATAGTTATAATAGTAGAGGTCATTCAATGTAATGTGGACTAGGTCCACAATAGTATTAAATAAGTCTCACTATGGTAGTTAGATATAATAAATGTAAGAGGACATCTTAGAAGGTTCTACTTTGAGAAGGTTCCTCCTCTAGAATGTTCTTATATGGTTGGTAACATTATATAAAGGGCTTCAAACAATGTAATGAGACATGAAGATAATTATTGTATTTGGATTTGAATCTCAATAGGAGGATGCCCCCTCGAAGAGGCAAGTGAACAAGAGATGATCTCTTCCATAATAGGATCCATTGTATGGTGTTGCCCTACCCTAAGGGTTTGATAATAATAAAGGATATTTTTCATATTGTTCTTGTATATCTGTTGTGGTGCTTTTGTATTCATTCTTTGGTACTTAACAAATAAATACCCCTGTAAATGTTTTCATTGAGCTCCCCTCCCAATACATCTTTCCAATAATAAAAGAAACATGTTAAATTACTAAATACCTCTTTTTATACCCCCGTATACCTATAAACTCCCTAATACCCCACATCCCCACCCCAATACCTATAATATGTTGCCTTTATTTTTACAATTTTAAACTCATTTTTATGAATGACAATGATAAAGTATTGGTCAACAAAGTGAAGCCCCATGACCTTAATCAACCTTAAAACCTTTCATTATCATAAAAATATCATATTTATATCTCTTTTAAAATCACCATAACAATTACATCATAATGATGTGAAACAAAACATACCAATAAAAAACATAAATACAATATAAATATAAATAAGATCAAATTCAAAGACTAAAAATGTGAAACATGGAGCAAAACATAACAATGGTGAAAGTCACAATAATAAAACAAAATTATCATGAAAAAAGGTTGACAATTGTAATCATGAAAATGCGAATGACGTATAAGTTATCTTGAATATAGTTCTAAAGTGATTAAAATTATAAAGGTCAAAGACATCGTTAAATTGTTATCTCAATATTAACCCAATCAAAGAATTATTAGGGCAATATTGTTATAAAGTCAAATCATGATAGAGTGATTGGGCTTTGTTTTGTATTGCTACTAGATTATTATCGAGATACCAAAAAATCCATTTATGATAAGAGTTGTGGTGGCTTGGTGAGTTTTATTGGTGATTTTGAGATTTTAGATATCTCTAGGTTGGGGTTTTTGAATAATAAACTAAAAAATTATGAATTATAAAAAAATTGCTCATTATTACGTTAAAATGAGTTTTATAATCCAGTATGTAAGAGATGTTTATGTAACATAAAGCATTAAAATAATGTGTGTATATATATAACATGTGGGTTTAGTGTTTAAAAATTTGTATTTCATTTAAGAGGTTATAAGTTTAAATTAAAAAAATCAAATAACTTGGTTGTGAATTTAATATTAATTTACACCTCATTCTTTTAAACATGTGATAAATCCAAAATTAATGAAAAATTATAAATTAAATTAGATACTAAGCTACTCAAGATTAAAATATAATTGTAAATCTTTGTTTCAATATCAATATTTATATAGATTTATATCTCAAATAGTAATTTAATATTTTATTATATTATAATCACTAATTAATATTTAATTAAAAATATATTGATATAAATTAGTATAAATAAAATTTGAATCTCAACTTTAACATTAAACATAAATATTAAATATATAATTGATTTATTAATAATTTTATTAAATACTCATTAAATAATTATTTAATAATTTATAAATAAATTGCATTTCTACTTTAAAAAATTATAGTTTTATTAAATGTTAGAGTAAATAATTAAGACTCGATTTATATCTTTGAGAGTTCCTAAAGACTTTAAATTTTAATAATAAAAATATAATAAAAGTGTAATGCGAAAATGGATGCCTTATTTTTAGGTGGTCCAATGTTAGAGTAAATAATTAAGACTCGATTTATATCTTTGAGAGTTCATAAAGACTTTAAATTTTAATAATAAAAATATAATAAAAGTGTAATGCGAAAATGGATGCCTTATTTTTATGTGGTCCAATGTTTTTTTTTTCCAACATGAAAAAATACGCTTTATATTCAGAGGGATATAAAAGTATACAAGTATGTTGTAACAAGTCTAAACAGCGAGGAAAATCAAGCATTTTGCCGAAGAGTCATACATTCTACACAAATCAAAAGGGAGAAACTATCTCATCATGTCCCGAAACAATTCCATGGATGGCTGCTTGCATGACCAGTCTTTCAAAGATTGATCCTCGAGGTGCGACCCTCGTTACCTTCTTCCCATCTCGAATAGAGAATGTGTCCCGAAGGCAGAGTTAGTGCTTTTTTTGAAAGAAAATCAGCCTCCATGTTGTCCTTTCTGTAGATGTGGGTGAAAGTTATATGATTGAGCAGCTGGGTCGCTTCACGAGTTCTCTCTTTCCATCTCATCAGGTCCGCAACATGGAAGTCTGCACGACCGTTCAGCCAATCAATGGTGATTTTGGAGTCACCAAGCAGTAAAAGTTCACTTATATGAAGTCGACTTGCCAGAATACAAGACGCCCAAGCTCCCATGAGCTCATCTTTCATATTGGAACCTTGTCCGCAGTTTAGTGTCCACCGGTAACACGTCTGAGGGTTTATGGTTATCTTTCCACCAGCTCCACAGTGTAAACCTTCATTTTGTGCCGCTCCATCGAACCAGGCCACTACTCTATCAATAGGAACTGTGAAGGCAGGTCTGCAAGGTGTTGTAATAGGTATCTGATTTCTATCGATTGATATCTCAGCGAAAAATGAGCAGGCCACTCTGTGAACTGAAGGTGGTTTGTCCTCAAATAACGCTGCGTTCCTGTTTTTCCAAATATGCCAGCAAAGGAGGATTGGTATCATAACCTGTTTGGGGGAGGCCCTCGACCAGTTCTGAAAAAAATTTGATACACTGGTACCAGTCCAAGTTGTTGTGGCCATGTGTGCAGGGGAAATGAGATTTCAGACGGATCTTGAAAAGGAGCAGTCTATGAAAAGATGTGCTCTCATCTCACCACTCGAATAGCATAAACAACATCGACTGGGTCCCTCCCAACCCCGAGCTTGGAGATTTGGCCATAGTAGAAGCTTATTTTCAATTAGAAGCCAGGCGAAAAGTTTCATCTTGAGTGAAACATTGCATCTCCAGATCATTCCCTGCCCTCTCTCAGAATTTAATGACCAGCATTTGGCTGCCAGAGCGCTGTAGACATTTCTGGCGTTAAGAGCTCCAGACCTGTCTCCACCTGTCCACAAGAGTAAGTCGGGTCTGTTCAGTAAGCAAACACCCGATTCCATGAGTCTGCACGTGAAGCCAGTCCATTCGGCTGCCAGAGCTGCGTCCAAACCAAGTTCTTCACTCCTGAGCCAACAGTCATTTATATGACCCCCGCTTTGATTTGTTTTTATTTGAAAAAGGAAGAAAATGTTTTTCCCATGTAGATGTTCCAGCAGATTAGTTGAGAGTAAGGCGACCTTGCCTAATCCCAGCATGACGTCCCTGCCCACTTCAATTTTATAACCGTTTCCAGGCTTCCATGAGAGCCAATGGTGAATAATGGGAAGGGTTGTTAACAGATTTCTCCAAGTGTGAGAACCTTCAATGCGTCTCCCAATATTCGATCTGAGCCAGAGATGGACAGGAATCTGTGGAAAATATTTCGCTTTTATGACCTTGCACCAGAGACCGGGCTTCATGAGGATGCGCCATAAGGTGTTTGCCAAGAGCGCCTTCTGGAAGAAAGGTAGATGCTTGAGTCCCCAGCCGCCCATTTTCTTAGGTTTTGAAATAACCTCCCAGTTGCATAAATGGTATCCTGTCAATTTGCTGCCTGTCCACAGAAAAGAGAAAATCAGTTGACGAATCGAGCTATGAACAGTGGCTGGAAATTTTGTTAGAGCCATCCAGTAGACCGGAAGGCTCTCCAAGACTGCTTTGATGAGAATATATCTCCCTCCCAAGGAGAGATGTTTGTTACACCAGTGATGGATTCTGCTCTCAAATTTATCAAGTAACCAAAGCCAATCTGTTTTAGAGCATCTAGTGGATTTGATATAGAACCCAAGGTAGAAAAATACCTTCTTTAGATCTGCTGTATCAATACCGAACAAATTTTTCAAGTTTGTTAAGATAGGCTCCTGTGTGTTTAAAGCAAGGAGGAGAGACTTTTGTAGATTTATCTCCAGTCCCGAAGCTGTGCAGAAAGTATGTATGATTGAGTGTAAAAGAGCCCATTTCGTAAGACTGGCCTTTGTCAAAATAAGTACATCATCTACAAAGAGAATATGTAGAATGTTTGTCAGTCCCGAGAAGTTTACTCCAGTTAGATGGCCCTCTGCTTGGCTAGACTTTAGGAGGATGCTGAGCGCTTCAAGGGTGAAGATAAAAAGGAGAGGTGATAGAGGGCATCCTTGTCGAAGCCCTCTCTCACATCGAAAAGATTTGGTAGGTTCCCCGTTGATCAGGACCGCCATAGTAGCCGAGGAGATACAGCCTAATATCCAGTTGGTAGTTGCCACCCCGAAACCACTCTGCAAAAGAATAAGGTGCAAAAAATTCCAATTAACACAGTCAAATGCCTGCTTGAGATCCAGCGTGAGAAGGATGGCTTGTTGCTTCTTCGAAA
>JASDQU010737086.1:106910-119961 GCA_032191745.1 Picea mariana | reverse complement strand
TATGATAATACATAATGGATTATTCAGGCATCCAAAAATTTGTTATGATATGGATGAATGCATGATCTCTCTCCTATGCAATCTATCCTATTTTGTGTTGTTGCTAGTTGCAATATGGTTTCCAAGCTCTTGTCATGTATGTTCTTATCTTGATGATGCGCAACATGGATTACTGAATGCATAACCTAGTTTACACTTCTAATGATATGATATTTTACATTTAAGTATGAATCTATGTTATATTGCACTAGATCTAATGGTGTGTCCACAATGACTCGCTTTATCACACATAAGTCTTGGTTGTGCTTCGATTGAGACCTCCTTCCCTTGTGGAAGGTTGAATATGCCAGTGCTACTAGACTACAGTGGTACCTTTGTTGTTAACCTCCGAGAACCCCAGTCTCCAATTTTGTGCCAACAAATGGTTCCATTGCTAGGACATGGCTTCTAAGTGAGTCTTTAGAGGATGCAACATCAACTTTTTAAATCTAACATTAAGAATTGGTGGGAAAGAAGGTGTGAAGGATTTATATTTCAAGAAGTTGAGCTATGATAGAAAAGTATGAGGGTTGTGAAGGACGTTGTTTTTCATTCCGAACCTACAAGTAACCAGTAATAAATATTCTAGATCTTATTCCTGGAACAGGTCTATCATTGGCTCGACTGGTTGCAAGAAGCACCAGAATTTAAAGATCATGTCAAGAAAAGATTTAATTGGACTGTTGAGTAGCTAGCCTCTCTTCACAAGTTGGATCACCATATTTCTCGAGTTCTTGATTTCTAGGTACAAACTACCCTGGAGGGATACATTATCAAATTTTTTGCAGAGAACCACCAGTATTTATCAAAGGCAGAAGCATTATTCTATGAGGGAGCCCAAGGAAGTTTACTATGAGAAATATCGCTTTGGATTAAGATATTGTTGGCAGAAGAGGGCATGTTTTCAGTTCCTTTGGATGAAATGGTAGCACAAAACCCTTGCACATGAGGGTGGGTGATTCAGGTGAAGGTTCATGAGTTAGGATACAAAAGTTCTTGAGGTACAGGGGGTCGTTGTGAGAAGAGTTCCAAATATGAGCAGGACCAAAAAAGGGTTGCAGTGATTGAAAAGAGGTGGTGAAAATAGATGCAAAAGTTGATGAAGAGGCTTAATCAGTCACTGAAGGAGATCGACTTCGAGAAGATTCATAAAAGAGAGTTATAGAAGTTGGGGGAGTTGTAGACACATGGAAGGTTGCCAACCGATGGTTGAATGATAGGTTTGGAGAGAAGGGTGAGAGTTTTGGAGATAGTATACAAGGTGAAGAAAATTCGGGAGAGAAATAATTAAGATAGGAGTCACCACCAAGTAAAATGATTCAACTTTAACCTTTGAAGAATTCGTGAGAGAACCATCTCCTATAGCACCTGAAGATGTGAAGTACTCTACAGGACCTTATACGATATGGCCTCCTAATGCGACCCCCTAGGTTAAATAATCCTATCCCAAATACACAAGAACTAGCCTTGGATCGCTTAGCCCCTCAACATAATCTACAAATCTGGTAAATTCTATAATAAGCTCTCCCATAATTTTTGTCATTTCACCTCATTCTAGTCCAACCAGTTCGAGTGGTAGCAGTAGTAGTAGTGTGGAAATTTGTTTAGTTTTATCGCAATTAGGACCTTTATGATTTATATTTATAGGGTCCCCAAGTCCTTCAATGGCACATCCACACGCCAGTTCCCTCACCTGATACCCAAAATTTTGGGGTAAAGGGGATGAGGATCTTGAATAACATTGGTTCCTTTGCGAGGCTATCCCGCGGTCTTGTGGGGATTTGGATGCTAATAAATTAGTCAAGTTTCAGACCACCTTGATACGTCATGCTTTGAAATGGTATATGAAATCCATTAAACCATGCAATTCTCAAGGACATGCTTTCACTCTTCCTCAAGTCAAAAAATGATTCATGACAGAATTATGTTTACCCCAGTCAGAACAACATGCCCTCTCTAAGTTGTGGGAGATTAAACAGAGAGATGGGGAATATTCTTGGGAGTATAACTGCAGGTTCAAAGATGCGATAGGGAAATTAGAGAATCCCATCCATAAAGACCATCAGCAGGAATGGTTTATTTAGGGACTTTTACCATTAACCTGAATCCCGTTAACCCAACAAAGAATAGACACTTTGGGGGAATCCCTATAACATGCTATGAAAATTGAGGCAATGGCGGGATATCCTGGAATATTCCAGGTGATAAGAACCCCCTATAACTATAATATTACGCAATTTCAAGGCTATATTTCTGCACTAACTGATAAAATTCAAGAACTAACCATTCCTAGAGAAAGTTGCCCATAGGTATGGTGTACAGGCTGCTATACCGAGGGTCATACAATGATGGAATGTCCCAAACTGAGGGGTGCAAGACCCCCTCCGCAATCGATAGTGCCTCCACTAGTGGGACCATCTGGAGGGGTTGTGCAAGTCACAACTACAACGTCATTCCATGGCCATGTGAAGTACCATGCATTCACAAACCATCAAGGTAATCAGAATAACAAATATTGTGAAATTTGTAGAAGTCACAAGTGTTCCCTGAGGCACTTCCTAATCCTACAAAAATACACCCATGTCCTGAACACAGTTTAATGTGAATTTTCTGGGTCACCTACTCACACAACCAAGTAGTTTCGTGCTATGAATGCTCTTGCAGACATATTGGACTGATCTGCATTCATGGTTGATGGAGATCCTTAGGGATTTGGAGGAGGACGTTGAGATGGAGGAGGTTTCATAGGTGGAAGAAATGATGGGAGAGAACAAACTCAATGTTATAATTGCAATGAGAAAGGACATCTTGCTAGAGATTGTTCTCTTTCAAGACGTCCTTGGTGTGCCCATTCTAGAAAAAACACACATGCCACCGAGGATTTCCCTGATTTGATTGCGAAGTGGGAAGATCGCGCAAAGAATCGATGCACCAAATTGATAAATTATGAGCCCTAACCTGTCACTGAAGAAAAGGAGCCCAATATTAATATTATTACTAGAGGAGGAACAAGGACTAGTTTCGATGTTGACAATTCAAATCAAATCAAGACGCATAAGGTGGCATCAAAAGATGTTAAATATGTCAGTGTTTCATGGAAACCTGCACAGGAGACCTAGCTAAAGCATACACAAACACAGCTTATCAAGAAAAGGAAGAGAGATACATAATGAAAAATGAGAATCAATGTATATTATGATCTAATCAATGAGTGAGTGATCTTCACTCATATAGGCAATGACATCCTATAATTAGGAATGCATGCATAATAGTGACGGTCTAAGATTAGAAAATTTAAAATAGAACTAGTGAGTTAACTCCCACTAAACTAGTGTTACTCCCACTGAACTAGTGTGTCAAAAATATAAATTTCTTCAACACCCCCACTGAACATCACTATGGAGTAAAAAATGAGTCCCGAATACTAGGACATATTAGGTACTCATGTACAATGCTACTAATGAACATTGAATAAAAGTGAGGAAAGAGTGAAAACCATGTGGGAACAAAACCCCCTCTCAAAATATAATGTATCAAAAGAAGAAAATGGTAGCTACTAGGAAACTATTTTCTTCGCTGCAAGAGGATCCCGCAAAGTTTGAAACTTTTGCTCACTGAAATTCTTCATGAAGATGTAGAAATATTTATGGATCTGATGAATTCCTTTGGCAACCTGTCTAGCTGTGTACCTATTGATCCTGTGGACCCATCTGCACCTAAAAATATTCCTTTCTGGTGGAAGTGGAACCAGATGCGAAGTCTGATTCTTTAGGAGTGAGTCATACTCGTTTTGCATGGTTGCTTGCCATAATGGATTGCCCACAACCTCACTGTAGAGATGCGGATCAGAAGATTGAATCATATAGCAATGCATGGGCATCATTGGTTCAGAATCTGGAAGTACATGAGAAGGCTCCTCATGCTGAGATCAAGTCCTCCTCGAATCCAATGGATTCCCTACAAGGATACCTACTGCTTGAAGTGTGAACTGTGCCTTCTTGGGCATCTCCTGAAGCTTCAATGATGGCTTCTTATCTGGTTGTACTACCTGCTTATTACCATGTACATAATCTGAGTGTATGGAATCATCTCTGATGTCTAAAACTGATGGAAGCAAAAGAGTATATGCATGTTTCACTGGAGGTGCATGCAAAGTACTCTCCTTATGTGTAAGTAGAAAAGAGGAGTCATCATCAGAAAACTTAGTGAATTTATACAACCTTGACTTGTGATCCACCTCACCAATTGCAATGATGGAGTTGTCATGCATGTCAATTACTGAAATTGAATCAGATGTAAATTCAAATTTTCTACCTTTCTGAGTGATTTCATAAACTAAGAGAAGATTCATAGAAAGCTTTGGAACATGCAAAACATTCTCAAAACTACCATTGTGGAGTTCCACTGTCCCTTCTCCTATTACTGCTACAGGAGTATCATCCCCCATGAGAATAGGGGGTCTTGATCATGGACTCAAAGAAGAGAAAACTTCTTCTTTCGTTGCCATATGGTGGGATGCACCAAAATATATAATCCATGAATCAGATGAGGAATTGATTGCAACCAAAGCATGATGATTACCTTTCTTGGGCGCATGGTCTTCTTCCTTCTTCTTCTTGGCTCCTTCAGGAATGAAGTCTCCAAGGTTATTCTTCTGAAGTACCCGCGTCATAAGATGGATTTGCTTCTTCATGCATGTGGATTCTTCATGATTCAGTTTATTGAAATATGTGCACTGCTTTCCCTTCTTCTTCTTCCCTTTGGAATTTGAATAATATTTGGAACCTGAAGAATCCTTGAAGGGTTTGGAATATCCCTCCTTCTTTGACTCTAGATGTAATAACTCCTTTTGTTTTTTCTTTGATTTTTTATTGGATGACCCTTTTCCATCATGCATGGTGAGTGCATGTGCTTTGGGATATTTCATGAGGCCCATATGTATGAGTTTTTTCTGCTCTTGTGTGAGAGACTCAATGAACTGAGCCATCCCAGCCATTTTCCAATTTGCTCCCAAAAGACATCCGTCAGAATGGAAATTGGAGACATATACAACGTATTATGGTCCTAGCTTGGCCAAGATTGTTAGAATAAGTTGCTTCTCTTGTGTAGACTTGTCAATACCACATTCACCCAATCTCAATAACAAAGATTTAAATTTAGTAAAAAAAATCATGTATATTATCAAAACTTTTAGGGTCGAAGGTATTCAACTCTACCTCAAGCATATGACTTTGCATCTCATCCCGTTTTCCAAAGAGTCCTTCCAAGATGGTCTAGATCTCGTTTGGAGTCTTGCATGAGGAAACATGAAACCATAAATCAGTGGAGATTAACTCAAGAATTATTCCTGTGGCCTCATCCTTACGGTTCACCCATATGGTCTTCTCAAGCACTGATGTATGTTTTGTTTCTGTCACCATCGTCAAATTATACAGTTCTTTTCTTTTGAGTTGGAATGCGTCCTTCGGATTCCATTCAAAATAGTTTTATGGTGTGAAAATTATCACCAGACTTGATTGAATAAGTTGCATCATCTCCATCCCTACTATTGATACTAAAAAGATGTTGAAAACCCAGATCGTGGATTCCGAGATATGACTGACGGCACTATGGTAGCTATAGATATGATAAAATAGTTATATCTCCTAAAATATGATGTGGGTTTTAGATATTTTTAGTGAGCATGAGCATCCCTATGTTATATGTCTATGGTAAAAATTTCAGCCCGACCCAGATCACAGATTTCGAGATATGGCTATTTTACTGAAGAAAACCAATTTTTGGAGGGTTGTTGAATCGTCGCACCCTAGTGAAGGACACAGTGCAACAATTGTGAAAAAATGAATCATCGCACCCCGGATGAAGAACACAGTGCGGCGACGTTGCACCTTGTTTGTGTATAGGCTACGATGATGCCTGGAAAAAGAAAATTTATTAAGTTCGAGTGCGACCGTCGCACCCTTCAATAGGGATAGGCTGCGACAATTCCAATCGTCGCACCTTTCGATAGGGATAGGCCACAATGATAGCGGAAACTAGGTTTACTCAAATCCTATTTCTCTCTTCTCTGGATTTTCTAGGTTGCTCCAAGCAGCTCAACTTTGATACCATGTCAGTGTTTCATGGAAACCTGCACAGGAGACCTAGCTAAAGAATACACAAACAAAGCTTATCAAGAAAAGGAAGTGAGATACACAATGAAGAATGAGAATCAATATATATTATGATCTAATCAATGAGTGTGTGATCTTCACTCATATAGGCCATGGGTAAGCCCACGCTTGTCTATTAACACATTTAGTTGCGGATGGCTAGTCGATATTGTATCTATCATGTTGGGAGGATGCAAAATGTTGAAGTGGACTTAGTTGGATTAAAGGCAATGGCCAACTTCAAGATTATAGAAATCATGGGGGAGAAGGACCCATACCCAACTCTATTGGGCATCAACTATTCGTATGAGAATTACATTGTTATAGATCTTAAGAGGGAAATCATGACCTTTGAAGTGGATGATATGAAGGTAACCCAACCTTTAGACCCTTACCAAAGTCCTCGATATATAGGCCAGGTAGAGGAGAACATGGAAGAAGATTCCTTGGATCACCTCTATATTATGACTACAGGGAAGTAGGTAGACTACATTAACCCCACTGCCGATGACTTTGTAAGATGGTGAAGTATAATATGCAGGTGAGGACTTAGAGTTAGCTTTTGACAACTGGCAATAGGGAAGATATGAAAACTTCTCAAGATGTTGTGTGACTATCAGAGTTTACAGGTGGGTTGGAGTAGAATTTAGAGACTACCCTATTTACGATGGCACTTCAGAATTACGTAGATTTCTTATTGAGTTAGAGGATAAAGTTGTACTAGAACACATAATTCCTATACTTGATGTTGCATTAATATCCTCTTCATCTAGGTGGTGCACCACCCATAAGGGTACTTTGACTTCTTGGGATGAAGAAAATCATGCCATTCAATATTGGTTTATTTCCCCATCACTGTTTACTCGGCGGAATAAGGATCATGAACCATATAGTTAGACCTCAATTTTGGTAGCATACGATGGGTTTTATGATACAAGGGAGCATGTTGCGCATTGTATTCAGTTATGGTAAATTGCACAACTTCCTTCTTAATTTTTGGTGCATTGGTTTATTCACTCTTTGGGACAAATTCCAACCGATTGGTATGTACATGATGAGGCTTGACGCCAAACCACTTGCTAGGAAGTCCTTCAAAGCTAGTTCTTCCAAGACTTCTTATTCTCAGGTAAGTCCCATGAAATTACTCTATCTTTGCAACAGATTAAGAAAATGGTTTTTACTGATGAATTTAAACCTATACATCCTCCCACCATATGTTATGGACATGAATACCTCCTTGATCATAGCCTTTACCCCTCCCCTGCATGAATACCTTTGACTTGTAGTAAAATTGATGAAGACCCAAGAGACCCTGAAAGCCTAGAAGATCTTAGGCATTTTACCTTTAAAGAATCAGAAGGCACTAGAGTTGTGCACGACACTAAGTCGAATGATGTTAATAGTTCTTATTATCAACCCCTGAAGTTCTGAAAAATAAACATAGGAAGTGAGGACCACCCTAAGATATATTCCATAGGGGATTATTGGTACAAGCAGACCGTGATAGAGATATAGGCTCAACTATGGGAATATGAGGACCTATTCCCTACAAAATTTTTATAACAAAAAGGTATTAAGGGAGATTTAGAGGATATGAGGATAGAATTAAATCCTTAATCAAGACCAGTTAAACAAAGGACATACCATATGAACCCTAGAGTCAAAGATAAAGTGAAGAAGGAGATTAATAGGATGTTGGCCGTTGGAATGATTTTCCTTGTCGATAAGGTTGAATGGATCAGTCATATCGTCATACAAAACAAGAAAGGTATGAAGGATATACAATTTTGTGTGGACTATAGAAGCCTAAACTTTTCTTTTGTACATGACCCCTTTCATACCCCCTTTAGTGATGAGGTACTGGATCAAGTAGCAAGAAACAAATCATATTTCCTTTACTGATGGGTTCTCTAGATACCACCAGGTTCGAATCGCCAATGAGGACAAGAAAAAGACTACCTTCACTACTGAGTGGGGATCATTTTCCTATAATGTTATGCCCTTTAGACTCAAGAATTCCCCAACAGTGTTCTCTCGAATATTGATCCACGATTTCATACATAAGTTTCTTGAGGTATACTTGGATGATTTGAATGTGTACAACTTACTCAAGGAGCACATTGGGCTATTACAGTTGATGTTGGATCGTTGCAGAAAACTACAAATTTCTCTTAATATGAGATTTTTTTTTTTTTTGTACCCTTTAGGAATATGCTAGTACATACNNGTGGGTTTATTAGGAATTATGTTAGTATAACCACTCCTTTGAAACAACTCCTAAATAAATATGAAGAATTTTGTTGGACTAGGGACTATGGTAAAGCATTTGATCTGCTCAAACAAAAGTTGAGAAGTGCATATATTTTAACTTATCCTAACTAGCAAATTGAGTTCCATGTGCACATTAATGCCCCTGTGATTGTGTTGGGTGTTATCTTGTCACAACCATGGGACGTAAATATTTATCATCCTGTCTACTTTTCGAGCATAAATCTTTCCCAAGTTGAGCACAACTATACTACAACTAAAAGGGAAGGTTTGGAAATGGTTTATGCTTTACAAAAGTTTAGAAATTATTTTCTAGGAAAACATTTTAAGTTTTTTACTGATCACTTTGCTTTGAAATTTGGTTAACAAACTTGTGTTAGAAGGTCAAATTTGCAGATGGTTTTTGTTATTCCAGGATTTCTCTTTTGATATCATTGTCAAGCCTGGTAAACTAAATGTGGGACCAGATCATTTGTCTAGACTAGAGTTAGGAGAAAGTGGCAGACTTATAGATGACCAACTCCTACATGCATATATGTTTCGTATTGAGGCTATTCTTCATTACTTGTCAGACATTGCATTATTTTTAACCATTTGTACTATGACGACGGGTTATTCTGCGACCCAAAAGAGGCACCTCATGGTTCTTGCAACGGATTATCAATTGATTGTGGGCTAACTATAAAAAATGGGATTGGATTGCATCTTGAGACATTATGTACTTAATCATGATCAACCTGATATTTTGTGGGAATGTCACAATGTATTTGCGGGAGGACATGTAAGGGGAAAGGAAACCGCTAGAAATATCTTACAGGCAGGATTATGGTGGCCTACAATGTTTAAATATGCTAAGGAATATGCTCAGGCCTGCAATGTATGTCAAAGAGTGGGAAATCCATCTCATCGTGATGAGTTACCTCTACACCCTGTCAGAGAACTGCAAGCCTTTGAAAAATGGGTTGTCGGTTTTGTTGGTCCGATAAACCCCCCTACAAATCATTTAAAGGCAAGATACGTAATTATTGCAACTGATTACCTGAATCAATGGGATGAAGCAAAGGTTGTCCGGGATTGCTCTACCGCTACAACAACACAGTTTATTTTTTAGAATATTATTACCTGGTTTGGTTGTCCTTGGAGATTGACCAGTGATCAAGGATCCCACTTTCTCAGTGAGACTATCGTGGCCCTTACAAGAGAATTATGATTCAACATTATAAGAGAAACCCATACTATTTGCAATCTAATGGTATAGTGGAAGCATTTAATAAAAAAATGGAGATGGTGCTGACTAAAGTGTGTTGTGCAAATAGGGATGATTAGAATGAGCAAGTTCCAGCTATGTTATGGGCCTACCGAACTACCATGAAGCGATTAAAAAGGTATACTCCTTTTCAATTGGTATATGCTAGAGAAGAAGTTATGTCAGCTGATTTTATCACCCCAAGTTTATTCGTTGCGCAAGCTACTAAGATGACAGATGATGACTCACTTGCTAAGTGGGTCAAGGAACTTATGGCACTTGAGGAAGCTAGATTCTTAGCATATTTTCATCAGACTGTAAAGAAATCCCGACAAAAGGCCTATAGCATGATTGGAATATAAAACATAAATCATTTTCATAAGGTGACCTTGTACTATTATAAAAGAACAAGTATTAGAAACATCTAGGAAAGCTACAAATGCATTGGCTTGGACCTTTTATAGTTGCGGAAATCTGTGACTCTGGAGTTGTCTGATTACCATAACCTGATGGACTTATTTGACCAGGATTGGTGAATGGAACATGCTTGAATCCATACCTTTCTTATTCATAAATCAAGTTTTTTTCTTCTCCTATCTCCATGAGTGAGTGTCGTAGGTAGGATTTACATTTTTGTCTCTATTTTCCATTTCCATCAATACAATGGTGACGTGTCCAGTTGTCATCAACCCTAGAACTCTCATCATTTTTTCCATGTTGTCCAGCTCGGACATCACCTTTGTGGTCAAGTAAGTTGTAATCACATCATCTCATACATGCCCTTGTGTCATCACGTGGGTCGTTAAAATTCGTTAGTACCTTTTTATTTGTCATTGCATCTATGCCTATCATAGTCAATTAAATATTAAAAATTGTCTATCCTTTTTTTGGTTAACCACCTTCCTACTCATTACTTTCCTAAGTTGATCTGATGTCCCATTACCAAATTTCCATTTATGCATTTAGTTTCCCCAATCACGTCATGTATTTTTCCTCGTTCGAGGTATTTCGTCGACATTAATGCCCATTATTGTGACCCTATAGAATTCAATGCATGTCAAGCACATCACTTCCCACATGGCTCTTATATAATCCCCTTTAATCGTTGACCCAACGATTATTGTGTGTTCATCTTATTGCTTGTAAATTTAGTCCTGGAGCCTCTTGAGCACCCTATAAGCCCACGTTCATGACTTCCCCCCCCAGTGTTGTTTGTTTACCAACATCAACCAGTTCCAATGGTTAGAATAACTAGTCGGGTGACCTTCAAAACCAGTGGTCCAATAGAGTTTACTTGATGTATTTTTTAGTGTCATTACTAATACCAATCAAACATATGGTCTTCTGACATGTTTATCCGAGGAAACTACTCAATGGAAATTGTGCCTTCTAGATAATTGTTGTGTGTTGTTGTGGAGAGATAATCATAACCATCATTAGGAACCATTATGAAGAGATCCTTGTATTCCTAAAAATATTTTAATTCGAAGAGATGATCATTGCATTCCTCATAAGATGTTGTAGAGGTATAATTTTCAAGAAATGTTGAGTTCTCTAGTTCATCTAGGAAATATATGATGCAAAAAAGTGTGGACTCATTAGACATTGAGCCAACTACATAAGAATAGAGATTAAAAGAGAACACATTAGTGTTATTATGATCTTCATCACTAGAAATGCATGTTGGAACTATAGAAGGTGGAGGATGATGCATGCAATTTTCAACTCCTGCTTTTTGTGAGATTTTGTTATCCACTTCGCATTCATCTCCACTATATGGTGTGAAAATAATTTCCTCTACAATAAATGGTCTCAAGCAATTATGGCATAGAGGATATCATTTTTTGACAAAGAGTTCCAGTGGCAGTGGAATCCTAACTACATTCCCCTATAGAATTCCACTTTGTTGTGTTTATGTGACATGTTTGTCTTTGGTGCTCTTGAAGAATCTGAACGATGCACCAGATTTCTAATTAGAAGAGTGCACAACAATACCCTCTAGTTATACTAGGCCTACCTAATCCATGTGGAGGAAATTCATATGCTCATCGGTTTATCCATGTAGGGCCAGGATGTCACAGAAGGCTTTCAAGGCTCTGGGAATCACGATAAGAAGAAAGGGGAACTAAGGCTATATGAAAAATATGGTACACGCCACATAGGTCGAGGAGTGTACATTGTGCTAATTAATGACGAGTAGGTCTACATGGATTGCGACCTGATTGCGGGGAAGGTGATGCAAAAGTACACAAAGGGAAAGTGTCCATGGATGCCATTATGGTGGCAGAGTTCAACAAGAATGGGGCACCTCTGAATTGGTGAAAATACCTACTCACCGAGCTATTCTAGGCTTGTGTGGATGAGCATGACTGAGCTGACTATTTCATCTCTGGCTACTTGCTCATTGACTTTGCCATGTGGAAGTGGTAGTAGCTAAGGGGGCATCGTATCACTCGCAATGTCAATGGTCATATTGCCAAGATTTTTGAGCAATGACATTTTTTCCTTCATCCACCAATGAGGCCACAATGGTACAATGACCTCATTGCCACAACACAACGACTGTGGATTCCACAGGTGCTACTTAATAGGCATTCCCATAATATCTAATTCGGGATGAGTTGGGATCATGCATTTATGTGACCTCTAGGAGTGGCTCTATCTCTTTTTCATATACAATCATCACCATTTTACTTGGATGAGGTTGTGTTTGATAAGGAAGTCACCTCATGTCCTAGGGTCACTATCTAAAAGAAGAAGACAAGTGTCTCCTATGCGATGCCCACAATTGCATAAAGATCAGCTCCAACACAGTCTTCTGGTTTTGAGACTAGTTCTTCCAAGTGATATCAGATGCCATCCAACTTAGAAGAAGAGGTAGATGAAGGAGAAGAGGAAGTGTTTCCAAGAAGCATAGCTGAAATGGAAAAAAAAGATGTTTCCACATATATGGTTATCTAAGAAAAGCATCACAAACTTATAGTAGGGTGACATCACATAGTACCTCATATTTGAAGGACTTAATGTCATATGCTAGGAGACAATGCCAAATGATGTAGATATCTCATTTCTAGCTCAACCAAATAATGGTGTATTGATGAGGACGGTGCATCATTAGTAGCTTCATCTTATTAACAACATATTTTGGAATTAGTATTTTATGGCTATCATTATCAACAATGAAATTTAGAGTCATCCTACTCACCCACATCTATGATGGAAGATATGTTAACCTTCCTCTTGTTATAGTTATATGGTGGTGATAGTCACATTGGGTTTTGTATCAATAATCTGCTTTCCATCCAGTTCTATGGTGGTGATATCAACATTGGGTTTTGCGTCAATG
>JASDQU010737086.1:80159-91643 GCA_032191745.1 Picea mariana | reverse complement strand
TTCTAATCTATACATTCATAATGAAATTTCTCTATTAAACTAGCGAATAAGGTTTGGTATACGTTTCAAACATATATACCAATGAATAGGCTTATTTGCTAGTAAGTCCTTAATGTAGTATTACACACCTTAACTAGCCTCTAGCCTCAATCGATCATGGATCATCCCTTTGTCATAATATGGTTGAATAACCAACACATGTTAAAACCTTTACTCACCATACTCATTATACTCCATATGTCAATCATTAGCCTGACTTAATTAAGTTATCTCTAAGAGAAGAAATGTGATGAATACACTTATTTACAAAATCGTCCACACTCAAAAGTAGAAAACTCCTTTATTACAAAATAGAGATATAATATAGAGAAACTTTGGATGATAAAAATTGTTAAACATAAACCCTAAAACTTAGAGCTTAGACGGAAAAAGAAAAACCCCAAGACACTAAGTGCAATTAACACATCCACTTCACATACAAGCTTCATCAAACACACGATGTCTAATTATCTTAAACATAAGAACAATATTTTGTATGGATAATATATTTGACTATATTAATTAAAATGGAAAAAAAAACACTATTTAAAATTTAATTTTTTTTATTAAAAATTTAAAACCTACATACTATCCAAATTAAAATTATTTTATAAATTAAAATTATTTTTAAAATAACTTTCAAAAATCATTTTAAATCAATAACAAATAAAATATATACACTTTTAATTTATAGGCATTAACCTTCAAAAGTGTATTCTATATATACATAAAGTTTTCATCAAAAACTTAATCAAACTTTTTTCATCTTACTCTCATTCTTCATTTAGAACAAAATAGATGCCCTCCTCTTTGTTTTTGTCAATTATCAAACTTTCTTCATCTAGAACAAAATAGAACCCTCCTCTTTGTTTTTGTCATTATATGCTATTTCATACCAATTCTAACATGTATCATTATGCACCATCCTTTTAGTATTAGTTTTTGTCATTATATGCTATTTCATACCAACTCTAACATGTATCATTATGCACCATCCTTTTAGTATTGTTTTGTTTTGTTCACATATTATTGATATATGATTTTGATTTTATTTTAATTTTTAATGTATTTTTAACTCTTTTTTCTCTTATTGTTATTATATATTATTTTTATATTTTATATTTTAATTTTATAATTATATTTCATGTTAATTATAGTTTAGATCGTCTTTTCAACCAATTCACAACTAATGTATTTATTGGAAACTTGATGACAATTATGTTTATTTTTTAGAAAAATATAAATATTCAAATGATTTGTTAACTTAGATTGATATTGGCATTAGTTGCGTTATGTAGATTTATTAGTTTATTTATGTTACGTATGGCAGGACTTCCCAAAACATGAATTCAAACCCATTTCGTGGGCATTGAGAGAGAAATGCAAACTGTAAAATTAAATTCACAAAACTCTACCGTCTGCGATGCAATTCTGCCCTGCCCTGCCCTGCCTCCAGTGCTTTAATGGAAGCAATGCGGTTACCTACATCCGCTTTAGGAAGATGCAGAAACGCTATCAGAAATGACGAAGGAATCGCTTGATTCGTTTCTGAGAGATAGAACATCCAGCATAAGCGGCAGAGGCCTGTCTGGGATCTCAAGAATCTCTGTCTTTCCCTGCAGAATCCTCATGGCCTCCGCCATTCGAGGTCTGAACGCTACCATAACATGCGAACACAAAATACCCACCAAAACAAATCTCTCCATTACGCTCTCCCCTCCGCTCTGTCGGATTCTCTCGTCTACTATTTCACTGGTCCTGCCTTTTCTCACTAGCGCCAACGCCCAACCCGTTGGAATGGGCAGTGCTGGAACCGACACGACATATACTGCGTTGAATCCCGATAGCAGCAACCAGAGTATTCATTCACTCAGTGAAAGCGCGAGGTCAGATCTTGCGGCTGTGCAATTGCCAAGTGGCAGATATCCAACGCTGGGATCATGTGGCTGCGATCTTGTTGCTCAGATTCCGTACCATTTGGGACGTACGGTCTGCTAACAGGAGTAGGATCCGTACTATTTTGGTCGTACGGTACGTTAACCTGACCGTCTGATTTTCGACATGTGTCATGCATCCAACGGCCATGATCTAAGGGCTTTGGACTCGCCACATGGCGTACATCCAATGGTTGGATCAGGCGGCTATTATCTCGCCACGTGGAATGCATCCAGTGGATAGATCTGGCGGCTATGGTATTGCCACATGGCTTACATCCAACGGCTGGTGAATTGCCACGTTGCATGCATATAACGGTCTGATCCAAGGGCTCTAGACACGCCACGTGGCGTGCATCGAACGGTTCGATCCAAGGGCTCTAGACTGCCCACGTGGCATACATCCAAGGCACAGATCCAAGGGCTCTGCACACGCCACGTGGTGGACATCCAGTGGACAGATCGAAGGGCTTAGACACGCTACGTGGCGTGCATCTAATGGCTTGATCGAAGGGCTCTGGACACGCCACGTGGCGTGCAACTAACCAACCGATCCAAGGGCTCTAGATTCCCCACGTGGCGTACATCCAAGGGTTATGATCTCGCCACGTGGCGCGCATCCGGTGGGTAGATCGAAGGGCTCTGGACCTGCCACATGGCGTGTATCCAATGATCCGATCCAACGACTCTCTTTCCGCCATGTGGCATGCATCCAACGGCTAAATCCAGCGGCTCTCATCTTACCATGTGGCATCCATCCAACGGTCAGATCCAGCTGCTCTCTTCTTGCCAGTGGCATGCATCCAACGATGAGGATCTGACCGTTAGATACAAGCCACATGGCAACTGCAGAGCTGCAGGATCAAACCGTTGGATATGTGCCACGTGGCAACTGCAGAGCCGTAAGATCAAACCGTTGAATATGTGCCACGTGGCAACTGCAGAACCGCAGGATCTGACAGCTGGATATGTGCCACGTGGCAGGTGTAGCCACAAAATCAGATTGTTCAATATGTACCACGTGGCTGGTGCAGAGCCATACAATGTGACCATTCGATATGTGCCACGTGGTAGATGCAGATTCAACATAAGTAAGTTGGAATTCTGATACTGGTTCTTAATGTGGGATATATCGCGGGTATATTGTTGCAATTGACCGATGTTTCATGGAAAGTCACTGTGTTGCAATTTACCTGTGTGGCTCGCAGATGGAGACGCCTCTGACATGAATGCCATTGCAATTTGTATAAAATAAAAGAAATGGCAGCAGATTGACTGATGAGAAGAGGGAAAAAATTGGTGGTTGGCTTGAACGCTATTTACGCTCGTACCGGCATTGACCTGAGCTCGACGCTCTTATTGGAGTGATACCCAGTGAAATTGTTTGATCATATTTGGTGTTCAGTGGAATGGTGATAATGTTTGTGCAGTCACCTTGCTGATGTGTGAATGTTATGTATTATATTTTCAATCTACCTTCCTTACATGCCATCTGACTGTGTGTATTCTAAATATTCATTATAAATTTGGAGATGGAGAATTTTGTGGTTTTCCCCTTCCAAATTTGTCATGTATTTCGTCTTTCAAGAAAATACAGGGAAGAGATTCCACAATTAAAAAGCGTCTTATATCAACAGCTCGGATTGTATTGTATCAAATCCATAGCTGTACAATAGCATGAAATAACTCTTACTGTTTTATTATTATTATTATTTTTTTTGGTTTTGTTTTTAATGGTGTGTAATTATTTTATATTTTTTTCTTCTGAAATTTGACAATATAAATTCGCACAAAAATCACAACTCTAAGTTGTTTAAATTGCATTTGAATTATATAAATTTAATCACGGCATATCGAACCATATAGATTTTAATTTCTAACTAATGTTAACTAAAAAAATGAAAAAAAAAACATATAGCTTTTAATTTCTAACTAATATTAACTGAAAAAATAAAAAAAAACATAACACGTTTATACTATTGTGTGTTTTATATCTCAAGTAAAGTCATGATTGTAAGTGGGCACCCAACCAGAGTTTGGTACGGCCCAACCTTGTGACAACTGTGTGTAATCATAGTTGTAAAGTATATCATATTGTTGAGCCCTATATTTATAGTACGTTTTAAATCCAATTATAGGCTAGACATCATTTATAGTACATTTTAAATCCAATTATATCATCATTTATAGTAAGTTTTAAATCCAATTATATCATGTATGTATTTTAAAATCCTATGTATTAAGATAATTGTTGAGGGAATTTAGATTATAATTTTTATTTGGATAAATTTTTACAAGTGAATTTAAAGGGTCCTTAAAACTTAATAAACTTATACTGTATACAAATTATCTTGAAATAGTTTTACACTATCGATGAAACAATGCTCACTAGAAACAACATCAAAAGTTGACTATTTAAAATGTAATACTTATATTATTGAAAAATGAATATAGTTATGTTTTATATATCCTACTTATGGTGTAATACTCAAGTAGGCTTTGTTTCAAGAACATGTACAGTTTATAATTTATATATTATGCAAGGTGCATCTCCAAAACTCAAAGTAATAAATAGCCCCAGAAAAAATATGTACATATCACTTGGGTAACCCCTAATATTCTAATTTTTAATTTGTGAAATTTGGAAGAGATGGCTTAGTTACACCTTAATATTCTATTTTTTAATTTGTAAAATTTGGAAGAGGTGAAATTGGGATAGTGCCATAAGAGAGAAAGGGTAGGAGTAGTAATTACTATCAAAAAATACATAATTAGTGATGGCATGAGTGATAAAACAAATTCAGCAAGAACTTTACAAGTTGACTCAATGGAACCTTGGAACCTTCAAGCTTAACAACCCTACATTTTAGAGGGGTTGAACCATGCTTAAGGTTTGGAGAACAAGGTTTGATAACATTGGACAGAAATGGATTGAAGGTGAAATATCAATATCAAGATTTAGGCCTTATTATGTAGACGATTCCTTGATATACATGTATAGAAAAACCAAGCTCATCCAATAATATTTTGTAAAAATTACATGCAACATTCATAACTAAAACTTGATCTAAAACTCACAATAGACAAAAATAAACTCTACATGTAAAAAATGGAATAAGGGATAGGATAAAAAAGGAGATTGAAGGATTGAAAGCTACTAGAGTGTAACCATCATCACCATTGCCTACTATGAATCATACAAGAACTTGGAATATCTAACCATTTTCCCATATTATGTTGTATACCACTTTGGCCCTTTGATGTGGTCATATGAATACTCAATGTAACCATGATTGTATCCACTCTAGTAATCAAGTTTTACTTGGCATTGGATGTCCACATCTTCAAGTTGATGTGTTTGAATAGACAATCTATAATGACTATGTGCTTTGATGGAGATTAAACTATGGTTTCTGAACAATGTTGTCCAATTTATAAGGAAACATTTGAATAAGGATTTCCTTAGATATATATAAAACCATCATGATATCTTGTGTTTTATGTACTTCTTAATTGAACAGGTAACACTGTAGATTTTTTTTTTTAATAGTTAAACCATTTTGTTTTAAAAAAGCTATAACCCATCCAATGAACATAGTTAGCTCTCTCTCTCTCTCTCTCTCTCTCTCTCACACACACACACACACACACACACACACACACACACACACACACATCCATGAAGAAGTAAGGCTATCTCCACAACAGTTTTGAAGATTGGAGTGAATCTCACCTTGCATCTTGGTACCTTATTTTAGAGTCATCGAAATACATTATTTATTACCCAACAATCTTGTGTACTCTTTTTTCCACATGGTACATGAGGCGGGCAAAAGAAGACAATGTCCCTCTCATTTCTCTCAGTTCATCATTCTTGTATCCTTCATTCCCTAATTATATCCACTCTCCTCCCATAAATTTCCTATGTAACAAAATCCCCTTCTCTTAAAATTCTCCCTTATCAATCTCCCCCTTACTCAAGCCACACGTCTCTCGCAAAACATATTACATGTGTGAAAAGGTTTAAGAATTCCCTTTCATCCTTTTTATTTAATTATATTAATGATGTTGATGGTGTTAACCATACTTTGTATGACCAATAAGGTTTATCATATAATAAAAGGAACCATGGTAATTATTGTTTAGAATACCATTTCAAGGAAAGATCATTAGAGTTTTCATAAGCAATGAGGTCTAGAGGAGTGGCCATGTTATGATGCTAGGTAAAGTTCTACATTTAGGATGAGTTGAAAGGAAATGGTGCCCATCCTCAACCTCCTCTATATCACAAATTCTATTAATTTTCTCATCCCAAGACATTTTTAGGTTAGCCCAGTGACTAGTGTCACCATGTATGTCATGAGCATTTACCTTGATAGTGGTGTAATATCCCCAGTTATAATCCCCACAATTATAATGTAATTGCGTAAATACTGATTAGGCTAGTGAGACGATATGGTTGAGTAAGATAGCCCATATTGATCAATATGGCCAAGGGACGAATTATGTATTTTGTACATTAAAATAATTAATAAATAATAATTGTTGGTTGTGGTACAAGAAGAACTGTAATGGCCGGGGGCTAAAGAGGGGTCCAAGGGGTTACCCATTTGTATTAATATAGCCAATTCATATTAATGTTCATCCACCTTTGAAATATCAAAGAGATATTAAAGTAATGTAACAGTGGTAGGTGGGAAAGGTCAAATCACACAATTTATGACAACATGGGTTGAGTACAACTACTTTTTGGGAAACATGTGAGTCAAGCTTGCACGAGAAGAAAAGGAAATTCGAGTGCCTTTTTGGGTCAGATCTTCACATTGGTTTTGGAGAGCATGAAGGGGATTGAGTGCTAGAAAAAGAGAACCAACCATGTTATGCTAAGGACAACCATTGTTGGGTTGGTTTTTATGTTGAAAATGAGGTTGTAGGCCTATTATGAAGGTTTCTTGCTATGAGCAGTCTTGAAGAAACTAAGAGTTCCTCAAGTCCCCGACAATGTGATTCCTAGCCAAATGAGTGCACTAGAGCCCTAGAGGGAAGTGGGAAAGCTCAAGGGATTGCGTGGAAGAGAAGGGGGTTCCCATTCCTTGGGTGTTGAGGGGAATAGAGTTGGTGGATGGGAATTGTTGTTGGAGTAGAAATAGGTTTTGGGCTATTGATTGTGGAGATTGGACATCCAATAGGGCCAGACCTCCTTGTGGACTCATAGTCTCAACTTGGGGGTGGCTTGCGATTGATATTTGGAACAACAAGACTATGGATGGGAGGAACGTCCTGTTGAATTTTTCTATTTCCATATCTAATAATTAATTCTTTATGATTTCAAACAGAATTTCATGCCACTATTATCATTGAATAATTAAACACTGAAAATATCAACCAAAAAAAAACTGCAGCGAAAACAATAGAATCATAGAAATATAGCCATACACAGTAGACATAAGATTTACCCTAGGAAACCCAACAACTTTTCTTAAGAAGAATTCAATCCAGAAAGTACATCACCATAAAATGAAAAAACCCAACACATAAAGAAGTTTTCCCTTGTATGAGGAATATCCCTCAAAGATAACGAACCCTAGACAAAGATATCACACCACCAAAAGATCACCAAAAGGATAGCACACCTCAAAATAGAGCAACTAACAACTGACAATTGGCTAGTGAGCTACAACTGGGACTTTCACACTTGATGAGAAGAGCTTGTGTGAGATGTGTAAATGAAATGATCAAGCCTTTTATTTATATAGATTGAGTCACCTTCAATTTCCTTATGGGGCCAACTTGTCCTTTTTCCTTCAATATTTCATTTAATTATTTTCGAGGTTTCTTTAATAGTTTAATGGGATTTGACTTGTCTTCTTGGCATTTCTTATTTACTAGATTTTTTTTCCATGAGCCTTGTCGACGTGTCATCTCCTCACATGCACGTATAATTAATATAGGGCTCTAATGTTGAGTAGATTCAATGAGAATCCTCTCATCAAAAGAGGTCTCTTGAGCCTACATATTCAACATTAGACTAGATCACTCCACCCTTCCCTATAAAAAACAGATCACTCTACCCTGGAGGAGGAAATTTGGGAGAATATCGAGTCTTTATCACTCCTTGTCAAATCATCATGACTACTAGGAAAAATACTACACCTGGTCCATTCACCCCTAGCCAAATCAGCATGGCCCCATGAGTGAATGTATCATTCTACCTTAGTCAAATCAACATGAACAATCTGGGAGAATGTATGGTTGATCCTGCTAACTGGAGAAACATCAACATCCTGGGCTATTCACCACTAGCCAAATCAACATGGCCCCATGAGTGAATGTATCATCCTCCCTTGGTCAAATCAACATGACCATTCTGGGAGAATGTCTTCCCGATGTTGAAACATCGACACTCCCTTTTAGCAAGGGAGACAATCTGCATCATGCCAAGCTTGTCTCTGAAGTATACAAACTTTACCCTAGACAGAGGCTTGGTGAGAATGTATGCAATCTACTCATCTGTGGATATGTACTGGAGATTTACTGCTCCCTTCTATGCCATGTATCAGATGAATTGATATTCGATCTTAATGTGCTTTGACCTATCATGAAATACTATATTGTCTAAAAGCTTGACACAACTTTGATTATCACAATGCATCAAGGTCGTCTCTAGCTCCCGATCAAATAGTCCTGCAAGAAGTTTTCGAAGCCATACTGCTTCACAACTTGCAACACTGGATGCAATATACTCTGATTCTACTATATTGATTGCTATAAAAGTCTACTTCCTTCTAAACCAAGATATCATAGTTGATCCTAAGTTGAAGAAGCACCCTGAGCTGCTCTTTCTGTCCACTGCACTCCCTTACCAGTTAGAATCAATATATCCCTGCAACCTCACTTCACCACCTAAGACATATCTCAAACGATATCCAACTGTACCATGTAGGTAACTCAACACATGCTTTGTTGAAACCCAATGGATATGCCTTAGCTCAACCATAAATTGGCTTAGGGTGCTCATTGCAAAGAAAATATATGGAACGGTGTTAACCAGGTACATCAAGGATCCAATCAATTTTTTGTACATAGTGGGATCCACAAAATCTAAATCTGAAGTAGAATCACTCAACTTCTTCAGATTTGTCATCATATGTGTAGTCATGGACTTGTAGTCCATCGTATCAAATTTTCTCAAGATCTCAACTATGTACTTCCCTTGTCCATGTTACGAGGGAAAATCTCTCTATGGCTAGGGGTAAACAACAACAAACTGAAATGACTGCAGAAATCAACTCTAATCTCAGGTATGTTATATAAGAAAATATGCTAACAAGACAAGATAAAGATCCTACCTTGTCTAGATGTTTGATGAAGTCCACCGTTGAGCACTTGACTCAAAGAAATACACCTGCAACTTGTCCTCAACAACCAAGAAACACAAGCATATGGTGATAATATATAAAGTTAGCACATTCAATAGCATAATCCATCAACATTCATAACAAATATTCCCATGGAATAACAATTCAAATATTTTCAAGATATTAATTGGACAAGAAAAGAGCATTTCTATTAATATGTAATCAGGAGAAGTGAATGAATTACAAACTTCTGTGTCGTCACAGTTCAGAACCTAGAAACTAAGTCCCTTCCAGCTAGGCCTCCACCACTTCAATCCTCCACCAAAGGAAATCTCATATAAGAGAGACAATGAGGTTCTCAATCAAGTAGGAAAGAGCTTGGGGGATTAACAATGTGTTCAGACTTAAAAGGACAAAGGGATGCAGACTCAATATAAAGTGAACAATTTCTCCAGAGTAACTTTGTTTTCAAAGTTGATTTCTTCTCCTCTTTTCCATAGCTTGGATATGGCCCGTTTATAGCCTTCAAATGGAACTGAAGGGTTGAGTCAGAACGTTTCCATTATATGGAAGGTTAAGGATCATGGATCTCATGACGTGACATGGAAACCTGACACTTTTTTAATTTTGGGCACAAAACCCAATGTACGCGGGATGTAATGGTGCAACCTACGTATACACATGTTTTACAATAGTTAGGGCACGTATATGTGGAAAAATATTGTTTTTAGCTTTGGGATTTGCAAAAATGGACTTCAAGTCTACATAGGGAAATGGAAAAAGTCCTTCTGAGCAACTTTGCATAGGATGAGACAAATATTGTTATAACAGATTCCCCCTAATGTGTGAGGTCAAAGGAGTATCTGCGATGGCCAAAATAAATTATAATACCCAAAAGTGAAGTAATGGAGACTTAGCTGGAAGAACTAGTTGTTCACAAGAATATTACAATCTATACTGACTTTGTGCACAAGGATGCCAATTTGAATTACATGCAGATCCATGTGAAAATATATCAAACAGTTGTTCATGGCCATGAATAGGAAATACAAAGGTGGCTACATGCCAAAGGCTATCATAGTCACAAATAAGGACCAGTAAAACCAGTCTCAAAATCAATCTGAAGATATCTGTATACAATGGAGTACAATCTGATCCCCCATGATCACTGAAGTCACATAGGTATTGGTCCAATGAAAGATAGCAACAACTCAGGAAATCTACGACTATGAACCGATGTCTTCAAGTCTTCTACACGATCCACCAAAGGTGCAATTCTACATCGTGTGAATAAAGGATTTTAGGTTGAACACAATGAGACTTCATTTGATTACCATTCATTAAGGTATACCGTTAACAAACATGAGACAACCTACCAACAATGAAAGTAAGTATCAAGGCACCGAGTACATTCTTACAAGTGTGAATAAAGGTGCCAAGGTCGAACACTTAAAGAATCCATTGATCAAGAGACATTGATGTATTCCCAACTGTCGATGGTAGGAGAACCTGCCACTAATGCCTGCAAGCCTCTAAGTACTCATAGGACTCTAGGTCTTGTTTCTAAAATATATGGGATGAATTCGATGAATTGAGGCATGTCTCATCATTCAGCATGATGTACAAAGAAGGATCTTGATGATTTGGAGGAAATTTGACGAAGAACATGTTCATGAACCAATGATCCTGTGTGTTTTTTGCATGTGCCATATGAAAGCGGTACACGAAAAAGACCCTTTGAATAGAATCCAATAAGGAAAAATGTTGACAAATGCGAGGAAACCACCAATAAGGCTAATGGAATCCAAGACACTGCATGAATCCCGATGTGTGACTAGATTTCTTGTCGTTGAACACAAGGGACACCTCCTAGTTGGTGACCAATGATGAAATGTCGACTGTTGGGTTCAAGGTCACCTACCAATGATGAAAGTAGGACCATGGTGCATGATAGGACTATAGTTTAATTTAATTCTGAGACATACTAAGGGTATGGTCGACATGGAAAGTCAAGAGTTCTAAGGAATTGATGCAATGCCCCCACCTCATCAGGGTCTGTTGTCCTCCCGATATCTGGATCTTCTCAATATTCGAGCTGGAGCAACTCTTCGATTCCCCGCTGGAATATTCAAGAAATTTCCATAGGTCCTTTT
>JASDQU010737086.1:42583-55045 GCA_032191745.1 Picea mariana | reverse complement strand
GTTTGGCCTAGGTCTTCAACAATAGAGTAATTCTGGGTGGCTCTAGTATTAGGATTGTGAGTAGAGTGCTTGAGTACTCATTTTGGAATATGAGACGAGGGCTCTGGTTTTTTTATCTATAAAGGTGACTCTAGAGGAGGGGGAGGTTCTAGACCAGGTACAATCTGTAATCGCGAGACCGAGTGGCTACATTAACCTCATATTTAACCATATTGATGCATATACTATCACCATATTGCGTCGGTGGGTTTTGACTCCCACTCGCCGCATTTTCGGCATTCGAGGAGCTCGAGGCCATGTTTTGATTAGATGGAAAAGGATTAGTCAGTGCAATGGGCGATAGAGACAAAATCCTTGCAGCTTCCATAATTTTGGGGCATAAGTGGGTAAGGTGATCGTTTGTATAAATCTTGTAGGGAAACTTCACCTTCCACCTTTCTTTTTTTCCCTCACTAGCATTATTATTCGACTTCTCATTATAACGATTTTCCTTGGGTTTATTACTATTCTTCCCACCCTTAATATTGTTACCACATCATTTCTTTTTATTCCCTCCTAGTTGTTGGTTACCATTCGAGTTGGTCAATGACTGCAAAAAATGTACATCCACCAACTGAGTGGGAGTGGAAGACACAGACGACGTTGGCCCTCCTATAGACTGGTTTAGAGACAATTCTTTCAATCGGCTTGTCACCAAGTCTGCGGATTTCACATTGGCAAAGCCTACAATGTCATTATCATGAGCCCCAAGATTTTGTACAGGTTCATAGTTTGACCTCGGTGCATCTAGAAGAATCTCGTATAACATTCCAGACTGAGCATATATAATATCTAAATGTTGGGCTTTAAAAATCACTTCTTCCTCAGATGTAACCCCAGATGTAGAAACATCCTTCGAAATATAAGGCTGTAGAGACTTAAGGAACCACTCTAGTAGGAATTTCAGGGGTATGTAGGACTTGATCAACCTTTTTCATCTACGCCACTCTTGGATGTGATCCAAGATATGGGTGGATTTTTCCTAACAGAAGGATGACATAATTTCTATGCTTGCATCGTAACGTATTGGCAATTGGAAGTGCTAGAGGAAGACTAAAACCATCTGATTAAATTTTTTGTATGTCCCCCATAGTATCTCTATATACCATTTCATGGTGACCCCTGTGAGGGTGCATTGAAACAATATTAAATGAATAGAATCGTCATTAAGGGATTTTGAAGAGAACCAAAGGTGAAAATTAGTGACATGATCACCATGATCTTCACTAGTCTTGCCTTCAAATTTTGGAATATCTAAAGGAAGCTTGGTGGGGAAGGGGGGCCATGTTGGATCATGATGCATAGGATCATTCATCAATTTAGAAAAGTTTGTCAGATTGAGTGTGGATAGAAAAGGGAGATGAGGTTGTAAAATTTGGCCCCAAGCTTCCTGGAAAGATTGTTATTGGGGAATCACAACCCATCCAGGGTTCTGGTATGCACCATGGCCCTGTCTGGGATTTTAAGACCCTCCTACGAATTGATTCATGAGGGGTTGGTTGGGTACCATTCCAGTAGGAATGTTATGATGAGGGTTTTAAAAATTCCCCCCAGCTGGAGTGGCTCCAGGTTGGGGGTTTCCCAAGGTATGAAACTGACCTCCTTCAGGTGTGAATTTGGAGGATAACGGTGGATTTTTCATGCCAAACGTGTTGGTCAGAATTGGTACAAAGGAGGTAGGTGTAAAATATAGACTTTAAGAAGTAGATTGTCCGCTAGGTTGGTTACTCCATCCAGGAGTATTAGGACCAGGATTAGATCCGAGGTGAAAAGGAGGAAGGCCTCCAACTCTAGGAGTTATTTGTGGGATATGAGCACCACCAAAAAAAAATGGAGTATGTAGAGGAGCCATGTCCCCAAGTCCAATACTAGTATTCAGATTAGATGTTGGGATGGAGGATGAAAATTGTGATGTGAAATTCGGCATACCATAAGAAAAAGGGCTAGAGGTCATAGGGATGGACTAAATATTGTATCCCAGTGAGTGGCAAAGGGACCCAAAAGGGTTTGTGGCTATAGGTTGAGTATTCATTATAGGATGGACAAGAGTGATGATAGGAACCTCCGACACTACAACCATTGTGGTTGAAGGTGTCGAAGGAGTACTATTAACTATAGTGGGTATGGGAGTTGAAGGAATCCCAATATATTTCTGGCTCAATTCAATACTCATCCTTGTATAATCACAAGTCTGGTAAGTGGAGGTGTGTGTACCACGCTTGATAACTTTACACCTTTTAGAAGGAAAAGACTCAAGATGCGGTGGTAAATGTAATAAGCGGTGAGAACCACGGGGAAGCTCGTTCAATTCCACGATGACTCAAGACTTGAGATATAAAAAACAAATCCTAAGGACAACTAGTAATCAAGGAGCACACCAAAATAAAATAAACAAAAGGCCAATATGCACACAAACAGGATGAAGTGGTTGAAAGGGGCCTTCCTCCCTAAATTAGGTATTCCTCGCCCAAGAGGGGCGTGAGACTCCCTGCAAAAGATCATAGGTATTAGAATCAATTATAAGGGTCATCATGGGCTTAACATCTAGTCGGTCAGATCCCCCCAGAGAGGTAATCCTCCATAAAGGTTGTGTGTTGTCCGACCCTTATTTGACCCAGGGTACTTGTAGAATAACCCCTGCAAGTAACCTATGTGGTACCTATGTCAAGCAACTAAGAAACCACGATATAACAAATGCATAGGCAAATAGTTGTAAGTCAGGTCTACAGTATGGGAAGGGTAACAAAGCCCAAAACCTCAAAAGCACCGCCTCTCATAGAGGTAAAGGTACTAATAAGATCCCCATATACGAATAGATCCCCATAAATATATATGATGCTAAGAAGGTATTTGGCGTATATTCCCTCAACCAACCTCACACAAACTCATGCTTAACTCTGGTGTAAGCGAAGCCTCCTAACGTCACCAATTATACAATGGATTTCACCACTCCCTTAGTTAGACACATATGTTGATTTAATAGCCTTGGAGAAGTTTACTCACAAAATCCCATTCCAAGAATCTAAATCCTAAGCTAGTTTGTGCACCCAAGAAAATAAAATCGTTTCTAATCAATTTTAAATTATCAACATTTCTTTTAGTGGCCTTGCTTACTCAAAAAGGTGCGGTCATGAAATTAATGATGTTATGACTCAACAAGTTGTTAAGTTTTGAGATATTATTAGGTTTCTTTTCAATTTACTAGATAACAATATCATAGGTAGGTGTTGAGGAGTCCTAAATCCCTTTAACTCAACAACAAGAACCAAACCTACCATGGAGGCCCAATTAGACTCTATAGTGTTTGATGGTGGAATGGTTCTCCATATATTTCGATCCAGCTAATTTATCGATGGGATTTACGTAGTGATTGACATGATATCTTCTTATGAAAGTTCCTCCTTCAATTTAAACGTTCTCTTTTTGTCTTTTCTTTTATTATATGGGTCTGATCAAAAGAAGTGTGTTGGTATAAACCACCTGGTAAAGGGGTTCTTAACTATTGAAAAAGGTTGAGCTTGGGATAACCCTTGTGCTCAAGCATGCAAACAAATATATTCAAACATGTGACAAGCCTAGTACTAATACATTAACTTGTTGGTATTTCAATTATTGACTGAGATACAATTATCATAAGAAAAAATGCATGCAATAAGATGATGGAAAGAAAAATAGTTTCCTTAGCTCTAGAATTAATCACACATTAACACAATGATTTGCTTTCATCATTAGAGACAAGAACTACAAAAAATGTTGAAACAACTAACTTATCAATAGATTCAAAAACTCTTACTCGTTATAATATCCATTAATGAAATAAAGTTGGAAGTAATTCCTCCTCAATCCAATTAGACAACGCCTTTGATGAAAAATAAAAAATTGTCTCCGGTCCGAAACATGACTTCTCAATTAAGGTAGTTTAAAAATAGTTCTTTACAATTCCAAAAATGAGGGTCTTTCCAGAAACCATCGACCCTTGCTAAAAGTTCAATCCTCTTATTTAGAATGAAACATTAACTAAAAATAGCTATTAAAAGTGCAAGATAAGTAAAACAAAATATCGCCATGTGGCGCTTTCATCTCTATGTTCTATAAGAATCATCAAATAGTTTTACTGAAGTGGATGCCTCTTCTCATATTCCGACCATTTGACAAAGACTTCCTCGCATGTGTTAGCATATGGGAACCTGTGTTGGTCCATTGGGGCTGAAAGAATTTCTTTCACTTCTACTGCCTGTTCTCTATACTTGATTATTTTAACACTCAACCACTAGAAAAATTCTCGAGCCTTAATTAGATGCTCCATGAACTGTTGTACTTCACCTGGCACCATGCTCCCCACATTTTCTATATATGTTGTCCATGTAGAGTCTTGTTTTGCATGTAGCTTGACTATGTTATGCAGGTCAACAAAGTCTTTGGGTGAGCCGAATTCTGGGAGGTCAATGCCTTTCATCTCTTGATTAATATTTTCCAAACTCTTTTCGCACTTGGTCCACTTCTCCTAAATCTCTCGTTGAGGTTCTTGGGCCATTTTTATCCAATATTCGGCTACTTTCTTGATTTGATCGATGCTGCTATCCCTTAGTACCTGAATACCATGCTCTTTGACATCTCGGCCCTTTTGAACTGCACCGATGTAATCGATCCTTTCCACTGTTTGGTGAGATTTTTCATACCACCTTTCCACATCCTTGTAGGTCGCTATCATGCTAAGGGTATCCTCTTGGAAATCGGTTATGCCTGTGGTGAAAAAGTATTGTTCACTTGTGAATTTTGTATAAGCTTCCTGGGAATCACTTCTCAAGAACACCATGGCATGTGTGGAGTCCTGATAGTATTTTTCTAAATGGCACAGATGCTCCAACTCCTTAAGTGCAACGACCTACTCCTTTTCATCTCTCCTTTCTCTATCCAATGTGGCATCTATGATGGCCATCCCTATGCCTATAAGCTCGAATGTCTTGGCTTGTTCTATGTTGAGCAGCTTCTCCTCTGTAGTAATGAGAATTGATCTATCCAGCGTAAGCCTTCTCTTCTTTGTGGTCCTCTTCATGATGGATTTTATTTTTCTATCATAGGTGATCGCTTGTATGTCGACGACCTCATCAACAGGTTTGGGGATTTGTTGTTCTCCCCAGGTTAGAGTATCTCCCAGGCTCCTAACAGTGTGTATCTGTTCTAGGATGGGTTTATGAGCTTCTTCCATATGTCCCGATGACTCAACCTTCGTTTGTTACTCATCGGTTGGTAAGGTATTGGTCAAAACTGAAGAACCGGGGGTATGTTCGGTACTTACATGGTAATCGATTGTTGAAGTGTCGACTTATTGCTATGGAATTTTCTCTTTATGGCCACCCAATCATATCTCATCCCTCGAGATATCTATTGGGATTCCCGGCAAGTCGAGTAGCTCAGTTTCTAAGACAATTTTGACCTCATGGTCACTGTGTGAAAGGTTTTGAATTGAAGCATCAGGACCTAGGGTAGATTCTTTGTCGGGTTCCCTTTCTTCTATAATCTGCACTAGAGTCACCAGGGACACCTCCAAACTCTCCTAATCATCATAGATGGTTATTAAGTCAATCAAGGGGTTTGGTACACTTGTCCTACCTAGTGTCCTTGCTATCTCAGGCTGGGTTGAAATTCCCCCTGGTGATCTGATCTATGGTGTTGGAACTTCAGGGTTTTATGGCTCGGTGATTTCTTCAAGTTGTATTGGCTCTAAGCCACTTGGCTCTCCTCTGATTTTGATTGGGTCATCCATGGGAATCCTCAACATATATATGAGACCAGGGTCATTTTGTAGTTGATCAATGATCCTCTGTGTCCCTTCTAGCAAGAGCACCCCTCTTCTTTGTGCCTTTGTAGTCTCTGTTTCTTTAATTTCTTACCTAAATCTAAGGGCCTCTTGGGTTGACTACTCTATTGTCTCCACCTATCCATCCATGCTCATAGAATTTAACCTTATCATGTTCGGGTTGGCCATTCTCTTTACTACCTCCTCCCAGTCCTGAGTGCATTCTGTGAAAATCTCATCCTCAAATTTTTCATGCTCGTATGGCCAACAATATGATACCTAGGAAGCGTGTTGGAGGACCAAGACTTTAGGGTCATGCTTGCGGAATCGGCCTGTCGAGAACCTGAATTCAAGTTGACTTAGCCCTTCTTGTTTGGCTTGAGAAGTTTCCTTTACCAAATAAAACCCCACATGGAAACCATAGGGTATGAAAGATTGCTTATTGTCCTTGACTAGCGTGGCGTTATAGCTCTGCAGGATAGTCTAATAGCAGATTTCTCCCACAATGAGTCAGTCTGGGATGTGAGTGGGTAGTAGATGTGGTGCTCCGGTGGCCCCAAACGCCCTGATATAGGTTGTGCATTCATCTAAATACCAGTGGCCTACCTTCACTACCATTTTCTTCACTACTGCAGATAGTTTCGAGCATTCCTTTTAAAATAAAATAAAATGAATACGGGCGATGAATTCATCGCAAATGAGTGCATAGGGTTTTTTTTACCTATTCTCCCATAGTATGTTGAAGTAAACATGAACCGAGAGCTCTGCAAAATGTCATCTTAAATTCATGTCCGCGAAGAAATTTCTCACATAGATAACATTGAGCAGGTACGAGGCCATGTGGAAAGAGGGTGCTTCCCCTTCTTTTGGCATCTAAGATTATTGTACACAGATGCTCAATTGCTTGGAAATTATTATTCCCTAGTTGAAGCTACTTCTGAAGATCGCCACTATGTATGCCAAGGGCATCCATGCTTTTGAAAACTTAGAGCAGTCATTCTCTCCATACATTCGGCAGATGAGATCCATCAAGTAGATGTATGGCTCCCTCAAATTGATTGTCCCGTACCAGCCATTGCTCCAATTTGTAAACTTATTTTATTCCTTCCACCATGAGGCCATCAACTGGCTGGTGTCATGGAATTCGTAGAACTTCACCGTGAAGTCTATGTTTAGACACTCCTCTTAGTCTCTGAGTTTGTAGTACTTTTGGACTTAGGTCGGGAGGAAAAATATGACACACCGCCATTCTCATCATTTATTAAACATTTATGCATGTCTGTATGGTCGATTAACCACTTCAAAACCTCCATGCACTGGAAAACTGAGGTTTTACAGGCTACCATGTGCAAGTATGACTGTTGGATATTTGGGAACACTTGGTCATCAAGCATCCTTACATCTAGGTCGTTGTGTGGGATACAATCTGGGGACTCCTCTCGACTGATTCTGTTGAATAGGTTCCCCATTGTGGGAGCATCACTTTAGATCCAGTTCTTGCTTCTGTATCACCAAAGGTTGTAGGTTGGACAAAGGATTTCGTAGTTGAGGTTTTAATGACAGGCTCCACCCTGGGAGCGTACTCCAAATGTCTCGCAGTACTAGGCAAAGAGCCTTCACCTAATTTTTCTTCCTTCAACTTAGGTTCTCTCAGTGAGCGTCTGGTTGTAGGCTTTCTTGGAGGCATTTTCCTTGTAGCTAGAACATAGTTAGATACTATGTGAGAAATCATATGCATATAACAAATTACGAACACCGAATTGACAAACTTTAGCACATACCTCAGTTGCTTTTTTAACTTGGTTTTGATAATATGAGAATCGACATAGTCTCAATATGATTTCTTTACTTCTTTAGATGCTCTAGAATTCGAACTTGTGTGCATAATGAAAATGTTCAAATCCATTCTAGTGATTTAAATAGGGATGAAATTACCTTATCACATCAGCCATTCAATTCGGGTTATGAGTGTAGTTCTATAAAATATGTCACCAGATCTTCAAAGACATTTAAAATTAAATTCGATCGTAGGTTGATGGCATGGGCACGAGTTGTAATGTGGCCTATAGGTGATTTCAAATCGTTGTTGTTCAATCAGCACACGAGGTAGAAACATATGTAGGATGAATCATTAACTAGTCTATTAAATGCCATAATATGATCATATCTTATGCCGAAAAAATCCCATATTTTCACTAGTTCAGCTGGTGAGTTGGGAGTAGGGGTTCCACTTTGAACACTTTTCGTTGATATGTCTTCTCAAAAGCTCCGACACCGAATGATCTTTTCGTACAGATCTAATGTGTCAAGGTTGACTTGAAGGTGTGACTAGGACACATGAAACCTTAATATGACTCAAGATGAAACCGGATCGTACGACACCCCCTATGCGATAAAGACACGTGGCACTCAAGACCGACGTCTTCATTTATCTGTGTTATTTGGAACTGGGAATTTTCTTAAGCTAAACGTTCTAAAACCCGATCCTATCTTGCCAACACCAAAAAGTATCAAGGATCGGTGATCAATGATAAACCTACCCAAGTGCTCCCAAATTGACTCTCTCAAAAATCTCCCAATGCTGAAAGTGTATCGGGGTTCGGTGTTCGGCGATATGTTTATCGCAGACAAAATCAATTTTTTTAACACTCCTAGATTTCCCTGACCCCGAGAAAGCACATCGATCATCGACTATCAGTGGTTTCTTTATGGTTTTTCTCAATGTTTGTTCCTCCTGTACTTTGCCGACGCTGATGGGGATCGACTATCTCTTGAAACTTCATGGCGAATAACTCACACAAACCAACTCTGCCTTCTACCGATGCCAATGGTGCATTGACAATCGATGATTGGTGTAACTGTTTGGCCACTTTACCTTCATGAATTTTGCTGACGCCGAACACAAGTGCGTTAGTCGCAATTTTAGCTGCAGATTCTTAGTTAGGATGTCAAGTTCTTTTAGACACAAGGTTTTATTTAACAAGTTCAAACAAATCCAAATTGATCTATATAAGTCATGAAAACAAAATAAACCATCCCCCCCATAGTGAACTCAATTCAAATAGTAAAATAAAAGAAGTGGTACCCAAAAAGTGATAAAATTTCATAAGGATTTTATGGTGTATTGAGCACTCAACAAATGGCAATTTACTGGGTGAAAGTAGAATCTTTGTTCCTTCCCTGGGCTTAGATGATTCAAAATCTTGTTAGGAAACTAACCGATTTTTCTTTTATCAGAGTCTCTCCTATCCTTGCGTTTACAATTCTCATGGCTCATGAATCTGGGCCCGCCTATGGAGTTTCAACCTTTATTCAACCTTTATTCCACCTTCTTTCCTATTGACCATGACCCACGCCCCCTTTTGACAAGATTCGAGTAAATCATTCATTAGCACTAGGTCTTTTATTTATCATCATTCACTTGTTGTGGTGTTTCTTCGCTGCCAACGAGCGTCCATAGCCTCGACAGAGTCACCCCGATGTCACAGACCTTGATCCGCTTCCAAAGAGCATCCATAGCCCCAGTGGATTTATCTGCATACCCTATCCCACTTTGCACTCATTTGATATAATTGATTTATTTTTGGCAGAGATGCCTTGAGAGAGTGGGAGAGGAGGACGTTTGTTATCTGCAAGATGAGATGGTTAAGGTGAAATTCTTCCTAGTTCTATCTTGAGGTACATTTGTTCCTTTCCAACTTGCCATCTTTCCCTTTAGGTTTTACCAAACCACCAGGCGAGAACTTCATCACTTGCCAAGGTTGTTTATCTGCGAAGGTCAGATACAAAAATCTTTTAAGAAAAACACAATTATCCTAGTGTTTCTTGTGTTGCATGTAAGTGTGAGTCAGGAACAGAGTTTGTTACACCGTATTAATTAAGGTCCACCAATGCCTTGCAGAACACAAATTTATTGCACAAAAAGTACCACACAAAAGAAAAATAGAAATAAAGGACTCTGTAGTCATCCTACCTAACACCTACACATAGAATAACATGGAAACACACAGAGATTTTTTTTTTAACAAAAATATTGTTTTAGGGCTTGTCCATTCACTGGGAGGGCGTCGAGTTTCCCCCTCAAATTTTGCAACCAATATGTTCCTACCCCGAGTTTCTTAGCTACCTGCAAAGGTCTAAGCCATAGATTATGAAACTTTGAATGTTTTCCCTTTGTTTCATTTGGTCTATCCCATTTCACGACTAAGTCTCCTACTTCAAAATTCTTCTCTTTGGCCTTATGCTTGTCAAACCATATTTTAACTATTTGCTGATGAGCGATGAACTTTGAATTTTCTTTCTCCCTTTCTTCTTCCATCATGAAGAGGGTATCAATTCTTTGTTGAATAACCGATGAGGGTTGTCCTGTAGACCCCTAAGAAAGCTGAAGAGATGGAAGATATGGCCCATTTGAGAGAATGGATTCTTGTCTGTATACCAGAAAGTATGGGGAATTACCTATAGCTTCCTTGGGTGTTACCCTATCATCGCATAAGGAATTATGAAGAGAACTATTCCAATTCCTCTGATTGTATGCAACTATTTTCTTCAAGATCCTCACTAGGTTCTTATTGGTTGATTCTACCACTCCATTCCCCTATGGATAGTAGTTTGTAGAGTATCTAATTATGATTCCTTTATCTAGAGAAAAATCTATTAGTAGGGTGGAAGAAAATTAAGCGAAATTATAAAAAAAAAAGAACGGAAGGTATACCACACCTTGTGATTAGTTGTTGTTCTATGAATTGGATTACCACCTTTTCATTTGCGTGATTCAGAGAGATGGCCTTTGCCCATTTCGTAAAATAGTCCATAGAAGTCAGTATGTATCTATGTTGTTTTGAAGAACTTGAGGTAATCTCCCCTATGACATGTAACCCCCATTGCTCAAATGGTCTAGATATGGCCACTAGTTGGAGTGGGCAACTGCTCTCTTTTCCCTCCCCGTGCTTATTTGACAAGTTTTGTAGTTTCTAGTGTATGTATGAGAATCTCTAAACAATGTAGGCTAGTAATAGTTGGCTCTCAGTATCTTGTGAGTGGTGGTATTCCCTGCGAAGTGTCCACTTGCAGGACCATCATGGAGCTCCTTCAAAACCTTGTCTATATCTTCACGTTCGGGACATCTCAAAAGTACCCCATCATAACTTACGTGGAAGAGAACCAAATTTATGAGGCGATATTATGCTGATTTTAATCTGAGAGCTCTCATTTCCTTAGGGCTTAGGTTTTCTGGGCAAGTCCCATGACGCAGGAGATAAACTAGTTTTCCATATCAAGACTCCTGCCCTGGGGGAACATATAAAGATTCACTACACAATAACACCAATTCATTCTCCCACCCAGAGTCTTTATTGACTTGGTCTTGTGCCTCAACGACCAATTTACACAATCCCTGTCCCTTAACAACTTGGCAGGTTTTATATCTAGATCAAATTATTGGACAATCGCCATCCAATTTCCTCTTCTTTCCCCCATTTCTTGTTGAGTGAATAGGGATCGTACTGCGAGATGAGGAACAATGAATTTGGTGTGATTTTTTAGGATGTAAGATCTGAAATGTTTTATTGCTTTGTATACCACATAAGCATGTTTTTCTATAGCAGGGTAATTCATTTCGGCCCCTTGGAGATTAGTGCTCATAAATGAGACCGAGGCCTCATTGTTTTCATCATCCTTCTGAGTCAATACTGCAACTAAATATTGGTTAGAGGAAAAAGTATAGAGGAAAAAATCTTTGCTAAAGTTGGGACTTTGCAACACTGGATCTTGAGATATTGTAGTCTTAATATTGTTGAAAGCATTTTTTCGTTCGTCATCCCACTTAAATTCAACATCCTTATGGATCATTTTTTGTAAGGGTTTGATAGTTTCAACGAAATCGGGGGTGAACTTCCTCACAAAATTGATTTTCCCAAAGAAGGATTGCATAGCCTTTTGTTGTGGGGTAAGGGAAGTTGAGATATTGCCTTAATTCATTCTAGGTCTATGTGAATCCCTACTTGAGATATAATATGACCTAGTAATTTCCCTTCCTCGACACCAAAGATAGTTTTCTTAGGGTTTAAAGATATACCATATTTTCTACACCTTTGGAAAATATGGGTTTGATGTTGGATGTGATCTTCTATATTCTTTGAATACACAGTTACGTCATCCAAATAGACTACTACACACTTGTTGATCAATTCCTAAAAATCTACATCCATGGCCCTCTGGAAGGTTTCCCCTGCATTAATTAACCTAAAGGGAATGTGTTTATAAGCAAAGGTTTCCCACTTGGTTCAGAAGGTAGTTTTCAATCGGTCCTCTTTTGAGACTAGAACCTAGTTGTATCCTGAAAAGCCATCTAGTAGGGAGAAAATATCAGAACCAGACATGGTCTACAAGAGCTGTTCCATTGGTGGGACTAGGTAGTTATCCTTTTCTGATGCTCTGTTGAGGTTTCTAAAATCCACACACAAGCGGATTTCCCCAGACATTTTCCTGACAAGAACCAAATTTTCTACCCAAGCAGAGTGTCTAAGCTGAAAGATCATTTTCACATCTAGTAATGTTTTTAACTCTTGACACATGAGGGGTTCCAGAGATGGGTGGTACTTCTGGAGCTTCTATTGGAAGGG
>JASDQU010737086.1:13243-26058 GCA_032191745.1 Picea mariana | reverse complement strand
TCTTCTCGTCTCCCATGGGTTGTTTTCAATCTCATCCTATCCGATCTAGTAATGGCTCGATTGGTTTGAGTCCCAACTTCTTGTACCCAGAGCTTGTCGAAGACATGCACAAAGAAAAATAAATGAAGATCAGGTCACTCTCATACCATTGATCTAGATTTAGGAGCAGAACAAACTGATTAATAGATTGAATACAATAAACACATATATAGGAAGAATAACACAAATATCTATTGAACAATATCTTCTATTAAATAATGAATAGGCTGAAACTGTAAAAATACAGAACTGAAACTTGCTCGAATGGTGGTAGTTCTGAGAAGAGATGTGGCTGCTACATTCATCCATCTAAGCAGAATGGATTACAATGAGGCTCCAGAGGAATTTTTCATATTACTCATGAATTCCAAAACCCTAGACATCCAAAAACCTAACCCTAGAAGGTTAAACGCCAAAATTCATGTGGGCCCTATGGGTAAGTTGGTGTAATTTGGTACCTCAACTTCCTAGGCTCATAACATTTTCATACGACCTCTGTTTTAGGTGCATAATAGCATGTTGGAAAGGTCTTTTAGAGAAATACACATTTTTCCATTAGAATCTAACTATGTCTACAGTCTGATAGTGGCGAGTCAAAAACATAAAGTTTAGGTGCCAAAACAATCCCTAGAAGTACAGCAAGATGTGTTGACATGAAAACATACAAAATAAGCCATTTGGATTAGGCAAGAGGCCACTTGTATCCACTTGGAGAATGTGTGAGGCTTCAAACAGCCCCATAAGTGTAGAAATTACAATTATAAGGTAGTACATAAAGACATTTTGAATCAAAAATGGACATGAGGAGCTGGTTGGAATAGGTGGGTGGCCACCAATATCCATTTGGATCATGGTAGGTGTGCCCCGTGCTTGGGTACAACTTTTTTGACGTCTCACAAACATCGTAATATGCTATCATAACACATACAGCGCCACAAGCATAGATGTCATGACTCTTGTATGATTGGCCATATATGTATATTGAGGGTGTCAGCCCCAATTTTGTACTATAACATCATATTTTTTGAGATGAAATATATATAAAAACATCGATCTTCAGCTTTACTTATGTTACAATGTGTACATTGATGAAAGTGTTTTATTTGCTTTAGCTATGTGCCAAATGCCAATCTAAAACAAAATCAGCATATGCATCGGATACATAATTAGAACTTCTAGGTATGTGATGATAAGTAATCAAATCAAAATGTAGTTCTAAAAGTTGTACCCATAAGAATCGTTGGAGTAGAGTAGGGTCTCGCACATGGTAATTGTCATTCAAATGACACACTACTAACTAGGAATCCAAGAGAACTTCTAACGAGTGAATACCATGTGAAATGGCATTGTGTAAAATCTCTATAACAGCGATATACTCGGCCACATTATCCGTGGATGGCCCTAGGTAAACTCCATTTGAAGACACCAATACACCCTCGGGTGAATAAACAACCCAAACGATGGAAGCCAAGTTCCGTGTATGTCGAATGGCCCTGTCTGCGAATCTTAAGTAGATCGAAGAATCCGTTGACATCTACCAACCAAGGGAAAACTTGATAAGCAATATGAAGATAAAAACAAAGGGAAAATATATATAAACTAAAATACATTAGTATACAAAGAGTTACGCCCAAGCTTGGGGCTCAAGCATAATATCTTTTCAGACAGATCCCATTACTGGGCTCAGCCAGCATGTTCCCTTCATAATATTCTAATTCATAGGCTCATTTTTCTAAGACATGTCGCACGATATAGGGACCGTGCCACATGGGTTTGAACTTTCCTTCCCCGAGTGGTTCTTTGGCTTCATTACATAGAAGGACCAATTAACCCTTAGCGTACTGTCGAGGACAGATAGACTTATCATATTGGACCTTGACACTTATTTTATTTTCTTTGATAGTTTTAGAGGCATCTCGAAGTTGCTCATCTAAACTTTGTAGGTGTACGAGGCATTGTTCGAGATCGAAATTTTCAGGTAGGAGCACAAAGGCCAATCTAAGAGAAGGGATTTGCATTCAATAGGTAAGATCGACTCCACACCGTGTACCAAGTGGAAAGGAGAAAAACCAATGGAAGTTTTAACTGAGATTCGGTATGCCCAAAGTGTTGGGTAAAGCATGATATGTCAGTCAGATTTGCTTTGGCTGACAGTCTTCTACAAAATGGTCTTGAGAGACTTGTTTACGGCCTCTACTTGTCCATTTTCTTTCAGGTAGTAAGGGGAAGAATGACCATGTCTAAACCCCAGTTTTGATGTTAATTCTTCCATCATTTCATTCTGAAAATGACTGCCATGATCAGCGACAATCTCACTCGGGATTTTGAACCTGGCTATAATTTGATTGAATACGAAGAAGGCAGTAGTATTACCATCATATTTGACTATAGGCATGGCCTCGACCCACTTAGTAAAGTAGTCTACGGCCATGATAATGTGTTGATGCCCCCTAGTCTAAGTTGGGTTGCAATCCATAAAATCTACCTCCCACTTGGTGAAGGGATCGGTGGTAACGAATGGATGGAGAGGGGTTGGATGTGAGTGCATTTTCCGAGTGAACACCTAGAAAGGGTGACACTTCTTAACCACTTCGATGTGATATTTAAAAATAGATGACCAAAAATAATCAGCTCGCAAAAAATTTTGTGTTGTCGCAAGCCCGAAAAGATGACCACCACAAGCCCCACTGTGGTAGTCATTTAGAATGGACTCAGCTTCTTCATGAGTTAAAAATGATGTAGGATATTGTCTATTCCTCAGAAATAGAGAGTGTCACCGATGATAAGGTAATTCTTATCTTGGTATCGTACACATCGTTGGTCATCTCGTGAGAGATGCTGAGGGAACTTCAAAGTTTGAAGATAGACAACAATATCTCCATACCAGGGTTCTAACGATGAGACAAGGAAAATGTGTTCATCTGAAAATGAATCAACATGAATTACATCCTCATCTAACTGAGGGAATTCCGATATTAACTCTGAAAAAACTCGTGACTTCTTGGACTTCACATAAGCGAAATCAAGATCAAATTCTTGTAGAATGAAAATCCATTTATTGTGCTTTCCCCCTATGATATGCCTAGTAAGGACGTATTGAAATGGATTGACATCAGTAATCACAGTAGTTTTTCAAAGCAATATATAGTTTCGTAATCATTGGACTATGTGAACGACAGCCAAAGCTATCTTTTCAACATGGGAATATTTGAGTTCAGGGCCGACTAAGTTTCGAATAAGATAGTAAATGACGTGCTCACAGAGCTAATCATCCTCCTCAACCAACACCATACCAATTGTCTCTTTGGACGCAGCGACATAAATAAATTAATAACTATTGCAGTTTAGAGGCTTCAATAGAGGCATCGATACCAAGGCTTTTTTCAAAGCATCGAAGGAATCTTGGGCTCGCTCATCCTAGATAAAAGGTGTCCTTATTTAAGAGATGCATGAAACCCTTAGTAATATTGGCATAGTTCACTATAAACCATCGTAAAAAGTTATCTTTCCCTTGTAAACCTTGAAGTTGGTGAATAGTGCATGGGGGAGGCAATCGAAGTATTTCCTCAACCTTTAGTGGATCCACCATGATCCCATTCTCAGAGACTAAAAATCCTAGAATTCAACTTGACCTAACACAAAAGATGCATTTATGAGGGTTCAAACGGATGCGATAATGGTGACATCTTTCAAAAACTATTTGAAGGTGTTTAGGGTGATCCACTCTCTTACGAGAGTGAGCAGCAAGATTGTCGAGATAAGCTTTGACTATGTTCTTGAGATCATGAAATGCGAAGGTCATAGCTCGTTGGAAGGTTGCTCCAGCATTCTTAAGGCCGAAAGGCATCTTCCAGTATGTGAAAGTACCCCAAGGGTAAATAAATGTCATCTTATGTTGGTCCTTGGTCTTAATCTAAATTTGGTTATACCCTATAAATTCGTCCATAAAATAAAAAACTTTTCTTTCTGCACATTCGTCGAGAATCTGATCGATGAAGGGTGTCAAGAAGTTGTCTTTAGGACAGGATTTATTCAGGTCACTAAAATCCATGTATACGAGGATGGTTCCTTTCTTTTTATTCACCGGAATGGGATTGGATACCCATTCAGTCAACGGAACCAGGTAGATAAATCTAGTATTAAGCAGTTTTTCTACCTCTGCCTTAATGAAAGGGGCCTTCCTAGGATTGACAACTCTAAGTCATTGTCGAACATGCTTAGCATCTAGGCAGGTTTTAATCTCATGTTCAATAATTCGAGGGTCGATTCATGGCATATCTTTATATGACCAAGCGAATACATCATGAAATTCCTTGAAGAGCTTGGTGTAGATCAGAATTTCTTCTGGCGAACAATCTGCACCAATGTATACATTTTCAATCTTGCCAGGAATATGAGAGATATCGATCATGATGGTAGGAGATATACTCACCATGTTTCCTTTGGTATAAATTTCATGTGTATCAAGTGGATCTATGGCGTGACTGACTATCTCACTCAAGGTAGATCTAAAATCAGCTTGTTCGATTCTGGCTAGTTCTGGGAGAAAATAAGAGCGATGATGCATATCATCCCATGGCCTATAAAAAACATTCATGGCCTCTATAATAGATTCATCCAAAGTTAAAGTCTCATTGAGGAAATCATGTGAACAAGATGATGAAGTGGCCCACATGGGCTCAAGAACAGGATCCTTCACATCCGTCTACAAGGTAACGGGATCTGGATCGGTGGAAGAGTCAAGAATAGCATGATACATTATCTTTGTTGTTGATAGTGGCATGGCCATTCCAATATATTACTAACCTTCACAAGACGCAGTCAAGGAAGATAAGGTCCAAGGATTGTTAAAATATGAAGTGCGGAAAGGAACGGACCTCTGTGATGAAGCAGACCTACTAGACATGGCATATATGTGATGAACCGCTCCATGAAGTCGAAGGTACTCATAAGGGATGAATACATTCTGACACCGATATTATCAGTTGTCAACTGAGAATTGTCGACCACAGGGATCGACGGACCAACCAATGCATTGGAGCTAGCGTACGCAAAGGACAGTTGGTCGATCGTCACGATCTTCCCATCGTGAGGAAAGAAAAGAGTATGGAAGATGGACGATACAATTACAATCATAGCATAAGTCCAATTGCATCATAGTAACAAGATATAGTCAAGGGGCGCATCAACCACCTCGACATCCACCTCCACCATCTTCCCACCTAACTAGACCAGGAAGGCAGGAAGAATACCATGAGGGCGGAAGGAATGACCATCAAAAGTAGTCAACGTGGTCAAATATTGAGAGAGGGTCGGAGAGTTGAGGGATTTCCAAAATACCAGAAACATCACACATGTTGCAGCTCCTTCATCAACAACAGTATGTTTTATGGTATACTTTGAGTAACCCACGTGGATTTGGAATTCCACATGGTAAGGAAAGAGAGGCTTCACATATGTGATTTCAAACTTGATAAATTTAGAGCCACAAGGATCTATAGCTCCTAACACAGATATCAAGGCACTCCTCTATGAAGGACATGTCTGGAGTACCTTCAGAGCCAACATCGCACAAGGGGTTTGACCCAGGTCCTCAAAAATAGAGTATTTATGAGCAGCTGTAGCATTAGTATTGTGGGTAGAGAACTTGTGTACTCCTTTTGGAATACAATGCGAGGGCTCTGGTTTTTTTATCTGTAAGGGCATCTCCGAAGGAGGAGGAGACTCTAAATTAGGTATGACCTGTGATGAAACGTAATTGTGAGACCGAGTGGCTACATTAACCTCATACTTCACCATATTAATGCATAAATGGTCATTGTCTTGCGTCGGTGGGTTTTTACTTCCACTCACCGCATTTCCATCATTTGAGGAGATTGAGGGAATGTGTTGATTATGTGGAAAAGGATTAGTTAGCAAAGCAGGCGGTAGATATAAAAGCCTTGCAGCTTCCGCAAGTTTGGGGCATAGGCGGGTAAGGTGATCATTTCTGCAAATCTTACAGGGAAACTTCACCTTCCGCCTTTATTTCTTTCCCTCACCAACATTATTATTCGACTTCTCATTATTAACATTGTCCTTGGGTTTATTAGTATTCTTCCCACCCCTACGATTGTTACCATGTCCTTTCTTTTTATTCCCTCCTGCTTTCTAGTTACCATTAGGGTTGATCGATGATTGCAAAGAATGTACATTCGTCGACTGAGTGGGATCGGAGGACACAGACGAAGTTGGCCCTCCTACATATTGGTTTAGAGACAACTCTTTCAAATGGCTTGTCACCGAGTCTGCATATTTCACATTGGCAGAGCCTACAATGCCATCAGCATGAGGCTCGGTCTTTTGTCTAGGGTCATAGTTTTACCTTAGTGTGTCTGGAAGAATCTCGTATAACATTCCAGACTGAGCATATATGGGATCTAACTGTTGGGCTTTAGAAATCGCTTCTTCCCCATATGTAACCCCAAATGTAGAAACATCCTTCGAAATATAAGGTTGTAGAGACTTAAGGAACCACTCTAGCAGGAATTTTGAGGGTATGTAGTCCTTGATCAACCTCTTCCATATACACCACTCCTAGATGTGATCCGTGATATGAGTGGCTTTGTCCTGACAGAAATCTAACAGAAATTCTATGCCTACATCATAATGTACTGGCAATTGGAAGTGGTTGAGGAAGACTAAAACCATCTGATTAAAAGTTCTATATGTCCCCCTTGGTAGCTCGATGTACCATTTCGTGGAGATCCCTGTGAGGGTGCATTGAAACAATATTAACTGAATAGAATCGTTGTTAAGGGAGTTCAAAGAACACCAAAGGTGAAAAGTAATGACGTGATCACCAAGATCCTCACCGGTTTTACCTTCAAATTTTGGAATATCTGAAGGAATCTTGGTGGGAACGAGGGGCCATGTTGGATCATGAAGCATAGGATCATTCATTAACTTAAACAAGTCTGGAAAATTGAGTGTGTCCAGAAAAGGGAGATGGGGTTGCGGCATCTAGCCCCAATCTCCCTGGAAAGATTGTTGTTGAGGAATCGCATCCTATCCAGGGTTCTGGTAAGAACCATGGCTCTGTCCGGGATTGTAAGACCCTCCTCTAAACCGTTTCATGAGGGATTGGTTGGGCACCATTCCAGTAGAAATGTTATGATGAGGATTGTAAACATTGCCCCCAACCGGAGTAGCTCCAGGTTGGGGGTCTCCCAAGGTATGAAACTAACCTCCTTCAGGTGTGAATATGAAGGATAAAGGTGGATTCGTCATGCCAAACATGTTGGCTGGAATCAGTATAGAGGAGGTGGGTGTAAAGGACAGACCGTAAGTATTAGCTTGTCCTCTAGGTTGGCTACTCCATCTAGAAGCATTAGGACCAGGATTAGACCTAGGTTAAAAGGAGGAAATCCTCCAAATGTAGGAGTCGTTTGTGCGACATGAGTACCACCAAATGAAAATGGAGTATGTGGAGGAGTCGTGCCCCCAAGTCCAATACTAGTATTCAAACTAGACGCTGGGATGGAGGATGAAAATTGTGATGTGAAATTCAGCATACCATAAGAAAAATGGCTAGAGGCCATAGGGATGGACTGAATATTTTAGCCCAGCGAGTGACCAAGGGACCCAAAAGGGTTCATGGCTTTAGGTTTATTATTCACTATAGGACGAACCATAGTGACGATAGGAACCTCTAGCACTACAACCATTGTGGTTGAAGGTGTCGAAGGAGTATCATTAACTATAGTAGGTATGGTAGTTGAAGGACTCCCAGTATCTTTCTGGCTCAATTCAATACTCATCCTTGTATGATCACAAGTCTGGTAAGTGTAGGTGTGTGTACCACATTTGATAAATTTACGCCTTTTAGATGGAAAAGACTCAATGTAGTGGTAACTGTAACAAGCGGCGAGACTTGCAGGGAAGCTGGTCTGGCTCCTCAATGACTCAACTCTTGAGATATAAAAACAAGTCCTAAGGTCAACTAATAATCAAGGGTCACACAAAATATAATAAACAAAAGGCCAATATGCACACAAATAGGATAAAGTGGTTGAAAGGGGCCTCCCTCCCTAAAGTAGGCATGCCTCACCCAAGAGGGGCCTGATACTCCTTGTAAAATATCAAAGGTATTAGAATCAGTTATAATGGCCCTCGTGGCTTAGCATCCAGTCAGTCAGATCCCCCCAGAGAGGTAATCCTCCATAAATTTTGTGTGTTGTCTAACCCTTATCTAACCTAAGGTACCTATAGAATAACCCATGTAAGTAACCTATGTGGTACCTATGTCAAGAAACTAAGCAACCATGATATAACCGATGCACAAGCAAATAGTCATAAATCAGGTCTACCATATGGGTAGGGTAACAAATATCGAAACCTCGAAAGCACTGCCTCTCACAGAGGTAAAGGTACTAGCAAGATCCCCATATACGAATAGATCCCCAGAAATATATATGACGCTAAGAAGGTATTGGGGGAATATCCCCTCAACCAACCTCTTGCTTAACTCTGGTGTAAGTGAAGCCTCCTGACATCACCAATTATACAATGGATTTCTCCACTCCCTTAGTCAGACACATATGTTGATTTAATAGCCATGGAGAAGTTTACTCACAAAATCTTATTCCAAGGCTCTAAATCCTAAGCTAGTTTGTGCACCCTAGAAAACAAAATTGTTTCTAATCAATTTTAAATTATAGTGCTACTTTTAGTGGACTTACTTACTCAAAAAAGGTACGGACATGAAACTAATGGTGTTATGACTCAGCAAGTAAAATAAATTAATATGAATAAAATGCAAAGTCCTAACTTCAATTCCCAACAAATGATAAGCTTTTCAAAATGCAATTTTCAATTTAGTTTTGCAATTCCAAATAAGATGCAATCTTTTTATACATGTACTAAGATCAATGATAAGGACCCATCAAATCAAATGCCAACAATGCACAATTCCTAATGTTTTTGTATTTTCAATATAAAAGAATGAAAATGCAAGGACTGAAACAGTAGCTTGATATAAAAATTATATTGTATGTAAACAGAGACAAACCAAGTAGGATATCAAGAAGCAAACACCTAGCACAAGATGCAAGTACAGTCAATGAAAAGGATTATGAGAAAGGTTTCCTATCATTCTACAGGCACTTAACAGTCATAACAGAGACCCAAGAAGACATAGAAACCATCACAACTAACCCAGCAAACATCAAACTCAACAACCAAAAAGAAAAGGATTATGTACATGACTGCTCAAGGGAAAAGTGTGTATATACGCCTCTTGCAGAAGGACAGCACGCATATGTATGTGATTGTCAGGTAAAAACCCGTGTATATGTGTTAAAACACATCCTGGCTAAGGATAAGGCAAAGAAACTCAGACTCAAAATGAACAGAGGTTGTCAATCAATCAAATGACAACAAATGCAATATAAAAGAGAGCAATCAAAGGAGAAAAACACTCCAAACCCCAAAAAGAAGATTATATCCCCAGTATGGTCGCCAATTCTGTTCCAAGGAAAATCTCTCTATGGCTAGGGGAAAACCACGACAGACAGAAATGACTGCAGAAATCAACTCTAATCTCATACATGCTATATAAGAAAATATGCTAACAAGATAAGATAAAGAACCTACCTCGTCCAGACGTTCAATGAAGTCCACTGTTAAGCAATTGACCCAAAGCAATACACCTGCAATTTGTTCTCAACAACCAACAAACACAAGCATATGGTGATAATATATAAATTTATCACATTCAATAGCATAATCCATCAACATTCATAACAAATACGCCCATGGAATAACAATTCAAATATTTTCAAGATATTAATTGGACGAGAAAAGAGTATTTCTATTAAAATTTAATCAGCAGAAGTGAATGAATTACAAACTTTTGTGTTGACACGGTTCGGAACCAAGAAACTAATTCCCTTCCAGTTGGGCCTCCACCACTTCAATCCTCCACCAAAGGCAAGATCATATAAGAGAGACAATTAGGTTCTCAATCAAGTAGGGAAGAGCTTGGGGACTGAACAATGTGTTCATACTTAAAAGGACAAAGGGATGCAAACTCAATATGAAGTGAATAATTTCTCCAGAGTAACATTGCTCTCAAAGATGAATTCTTCTCCTCTTTTCCATAGCTCAGACATTGCCCTTTTAAAGCCTTCAAATGGAACTGAAGGGTCAATTCAGAACTTTTCCAGTATATGGAAGGTCAAGGATCATGGATCTTGTGACGTGACATGGAAACCCGACACCATTTTTAAATTTTGGGCATAAAACCCGATGTACGCGGGTTGTAATGATGCAACATGCGTATACGCATGTTGTACAATAGGTAGGGCACATATATGTGCAAAAATATTGTTTTTAGCTCTGGAATTTGCAAAAAAGGACTTCAATTTTGCATAGGGAAATGGAAACAGGCCTTCTGAGCAAATTTGCATAGGGTGAGGAAATTATTTCTATAACACTTAATCTTGTTAGGGTCTACCTTGACACCTTCATGAGATACAATATGACCCAAATACTCTACCTCCTTTACCCCAAAGAAATATTTGGATGGTTTTGCATACAGTTTTTGTTCCTTTAGTAGTTGTAGCACCTTGTCAACATGTTGCACATGATCCTCCCAAGACTTTATATAGATTAGTATATCATCAAAAAATACTAACACAAATTTTCAAAGGAAGGGATTGAAAATGGAATTCACCAACCCTTGGAATGTGGAAGGTGCATTTGTAAGGCCAAAAGGCATGACTAAAAATTCATAATGGCCTTCATGAGTTCGGAATGTTGTTTTGGGGATATTTGCTTCCTTCATTCTAATTTGATGATACCCTGAACAGAGATCCAAATTTGTGAAATAGATTGCTCCATGTAGTTCATCTAATAAGTAATCAATTATGGGAGTGGGAAACTTATCTTTAATAGTGATCTTGTTGAGCTCTCTATAATCTGAACACATGGTGTATCTGAACACATACACCATGAGCCCTCTTTCTTGAGTACCATTACCATCGATGCAGAGTAAGAACTTTGGCTAGGTCTAATAATGTTATCCTCTAACATTTCTTCAACCATACGTTCACTTTCACTCTTCTGAGCATAAGGGTATATGTAAGTCATGATGTTAGGAGGAACACTCCTAGGAATTAGGTGAATAGCATGATCATGATTTTGAGTGGGTGGAAGACCTTTGGGAATATCTTCAAATACATTGGAATGCTTATCAATGATCCCTTGGAGATCTAGAGGAATAGATGGCTTATATGTTTGAACATATAGTGAGCATAGTTGTACAATTACACCCAATACCCCTTTCTCAATAATTTTTTCATTCCATTAGAGATTATCACCTTACTAGTTTTCCTTATGATACCCCTTAACTCAATTTCTTTTCCTTCCAATGACAATTTCATGAAAAGTTCTTGAAAATTAAAATCCCTTGTTCCCAATGATTGTAACCATTGGACTCCTAGTACGACATCAACACCACCCATGGGTATAGAAATAATTGGACTATTCATTACATATCCCCCCATAGTAAGATTGATATTATTTCATTTTCTTGAGCAATTGATAGTTGCTCCATCTGCAATCATTACTTGAAACTCTGGTGCTATATATATAAAGCAATTGAGAGCTTTGGCTCATTTATAGTGAATGAAATTATGAGTACTTCCATAATCAATTAGGACTATTACCTTTTTATTTTTGATATATCCTTCGATCTTGAGGGTTTGAGGAGTGATAATTCTAGTCAATTCATCACATGAAATCCTGGGAGTCAACTCTTCAAAAGAAATCTCTTCTACGTTTTCATCTTTAGATGGTTCTTGTTCTTGTTCCTCTTCAAAATCTATGTAGAATAATTTCTTCTCACCACACTTATGTCCCTTACTGTACTTGTTGTCACAATTAAAGAATAAACCTTTTGATTTTCTTTCCTCCAATTGTTGAGGTGCCAACCTTGTAGTTTGAGGTGTTTTAGAAGAAGGAACAGTATTCTCTCGATAGATGTTAGGAGTGGTCCTTCTAGTAGTCATAGACATATTTTTACTTTCAATATTTCTCGTCACCCTGAATGCATTCTCCAATAATTTGGGTTCTCAAAGGAGAACCTTATGTTGAATGTTATCCTTTAAAGTTCCTATGAATACATCAATCAGGGGCTCATCTGGAATATCCATTACCTTTATATTCAATCTTTGGAATTTCTCAATATGCTCTGCAACTGAACACTTTTGCTTGAGATTTATCAATTGGCTAAAGAAGGTATTTCTCCTTGTATCCTCATAGTGTGATATCATTTATTTCATGAAAATTGTCCAAGTGACAAGTGATTTGTGAGAATAAAGCCATCGATACCACACAAATTGATTGGATTCTAAATATAAAGAATCAATTCATACCTTGTGTGTATGTGGAACATCATGTATATCAAAGAACTGCTCCATCTGAAGTATCCATGTGATTGGATCCTTGCCATCAAACTTTCTCATATCGATCTTAGGAAAGTGGTTGGTCTTCAACCCAAAATTGGAGTTTCTCTAGTATTGATTCCTCGTCCTTTTGTCCTTGTCATGAATTTCATGGGATACATTTTCACTTTTAGGTGGCCTTTATATTAGGAAATTTTTCAATCCTTCCATGATCTCCCTTTTTAAACCATCCATCTTAGTATCTATTATTGCCTCCAACTTAGCTTCAGTTGAATCCACCATCCCTTGTAGTTCATCTTTTGTTACTGTCTTATTTTGTAAATCATTTAT
>JASDQU010737085.1:218995-231300 GCA_032191745.1 Picea mariana | reverse complement strand
TCTATCTCTGGTTCTTGTGTGGCCCCTTTGCGGCTTGGGGTCTAAGGGGGAAGCAGAGTACCCCTAGCATTTGGCTGGGAGGTACCGGTGAGCCTTCTACGGTCGGTAAGAGGGACGTGGCACGGAGCGCGGGAAGCCGCACGGAGCATGGGACGTCTTCCGAAGCAGGCGAGTGGCAACGGTATGATTTTAATTCTGGCAAAATTGTTTAGAAATGGTTAGTTAAATTGTTTCTGGCGATTCGTCTTTATTAATGGTTACTGAAAAGAAAAGAATTGTTTATCTCTGGAATACCTCCATTAATTCCTTTTTAAGGCAATTGTTTATCCTCTGGCAAATCAATTTAACCTGGCATTTCAATTTATCTTCTGTCAATCGTTATCTTCTGGCAATGCGTTTGGGGCGTTGGGTCTGCGTTTTAAAGGGTTTAATGAGCTGCGTGTTTTTCATTTTTTTTTTGGCGTTTTTCCACTGTATAGTGGAACAGTGATGAGCTGCGCTATTCATTTGTTTTGGGCGTTTTGCACGGTTGTTTTGGGCGTTGGGCAAATGTTGTTTTGGGCGTTTCATTTATATGCAGCGAGCCATTGCTTGTGGGCGTTCTCTTCTAGACTACGCCTCACTACATTTCGTTTGATTCCTTGGGATCTGCGTGTTAAGGGTAAACCCAAATCAAACTGCAACCTGTATGCCACTCCGTTTTCCATTCCATTTCGTTTATCTACTGGGGTCCACGTTTTTATGGTGAATGCCAAGCTAATTGCCATTTGAATGCCAAGTTTGTTCTTGATCCAGACGGGGGGGTAAGGTTGTTGGCCTGTCGTTTTTGTTTTCCTTTCTTATGGCGTCCTGTGCAATCGTGGGCATCTCGTTTCTTGTTCATTATTGCGCTCCTGTAACCATTTCGTTTTCCCTTTGGCATGCCTGCAAAATCGTAGTTCATTCATTTTTTATTTTTGTGTCCCTGTGCAATCGTGGGAATCTCGTTTCTTGTTCATTATTGCGCTCCTGTAACCATTTCGTTTTCCCTTTCGCATGCCTGCAAAATTATAGTGCATTCGTTTTTTATTTTTGCATCCCTGTGCAATCGTGGGCATCTCGTTTCTTGTTCATTATTGCGCTCCTGTAACCATTTCGTTTTCCCTTTGGCATGCCTACAAAATCGTAGTGCATTCATTTTTTATTTTTGTGTCCCTGTGCAATCATGGGCATCTCGTTTCTTGTTCATTATTGCGCTCCTGTAACCATTTCGTTTTCCTTTTGGCGTGCCTGCAAAATCGTAGTGCATTCGTTCTTGATTTTTGCGTTCCTGGCAAACGTTGGGCATCTCGTTTTGGTCATTTTGCGTCCCGTATACATAGTTGGCAGTTCGTTTTTCATCTTGCTGCAATTTCGCTGAGTGTAGCGATAGCCTGTCCCTGGGTTCGAATTTTATTGCTGAGAAGGTTCTGTTCTCCCTCCCAAACCGTGACATCCATACCCTCGTTTTTAGTAAAAAAATAAAACCCCTGATTTTCGGACGTTCTGCTGAGGATACAGACTGCATGGTAACGTAATGGGTGCCCAAGTACTGTGAGTGAAGAGAAAAGGGAGTGGGGTCCAGTTGCAGCTGTAATAGCTAATTTTTCATCATTATTTAACCAGATCTACGCCCCCATAAATTTGGACAGTCACCATATTCCTTAAATGCATACTACCGTAACTAGCTGATGTACAGCGTGAGAGTAGGGTCTGGAACTATTTGTTTTCTTTTAAAATCATGTAAGGTTTACTGGTTCTGATATATATGCTGCAGTGTTCGATATTTTCGTGATGATAAATTTCAGGGTAAATGTTACATGATGATGTAATCGCGCAATTGTGAGGGAGGTTAGTAAATGTTAATTACATTATATTATTGAAATGGTAACATAAGGGAATGTTATTGCTTTTATTTAATAAATGTTAGAGTCGCCATTAACCTACAAATATGAGGTGAAATTATATATTGTCCTTTAAGTTGGCTAATTTCCAAACGTTGGAATTTTTATCCTCATTATTTGGGTCCCTTCTAACTTTGGTTATTTTTAATATGATCGATTTAATATGGTTTAGTTACATATTGTCATTTCAATCTTGATGTCATTGATATTTATAACCATGATGTAATTTAGAGATAAGAGGTTGTCGAACATAGGACAATGAGTTTTGCTTTTAACTTGTCATGGAAATTATATCGCTATCTACTTATTGTCCTTTAAATAGATACCCTTAAATGTGATTTTAAAAAGGGGTCATCCTTCTACATGGATAGCTTATAATTCGGGACGTCACAGTGTATTTTGAATTGACATCAATTATACCATGAGGGTACCTTTATATGTTGCCGATGAGTATTGCCTTTTAAGCTTTGTCATTTAAAAGGAATGCATTTCTATTTCGATCTTGTCCTTCTAAAAATCGATATCATTATACGTGGCATTTTTAAATATGAGGATTGTTACCATGGACAGTTTTTAACCATGATGTCTCATTTTTATTTGCTTCAGACGTTGATTAAAGTTTTGAGGTTATCCTTGTGGTTGACATTAGTGTAAGGGTATTGTCGCCACATAATATAGAGTGTAGATGGGTAGACAACTTACAAAAAGGAATGGCGTAGTTATTATTGCTTTATTAAAGGATTGATGATCTTATTGACGTCAAATTGGAGATCCTCCTGGTTATCTGAAGGTTCTATCTTGTAAGGTCATTATAAATTAGTAGTGTAGCATATAAGAGGTATGATAACTGTAAAATCATGGTCCGGATTGTGACACAATGATAGATAGTTAATGTTTCATGACAGTGATATTGTAATTTTTAATTATTGATTAATAACATGTGTGGTGCGACAACCTGGAATTACGTACCTTAAATTACCCAAGTTAGTATACTAGAATGGGTGTCGTAACGAGGTGGTTCGTTACAGATTGTCTGATGATTTGGTTGTACTTGGTTGTCTTGCATTGCTTGGTCTGCTTGTGTCGGGTGGGATGTAGACACCTCCATGTTCCTCAGAACAGTCGCCAGCCCTGAGACCTTAAATGGTTAAAATCGATGGGAACCTGGGCTTGAGCATTGATTATGTGTCTTGGAGGTCCTAACCTTGCAAGGTAGGACGGGCAGGTGGTCAGTTTTACTTTTTTCGTGGTTGCATCTTGTTGGTCATCGAGTGGTGACGTAGATTCAAGTGTGTTGTTACTTCTACATGCGCGCACACACCTTAAACACACAAAAAAAAATTGCACTTGTTATCAGAGTTGTTGTCTTAAAGAGGAAGGTCATTACACAATTTATCTAAATTATGGATATATTTGTACATCGAAATACAAATTACAAATACAAAAACCTTAGCAGATCCAAGTGCCTCTACTAATTAAGTTTCAATGATCCACAAAGMAACATAATTGTATGAAGATATAATACCAAAGATGAATCTAGAAAACATTAAATTTATTATAAGGAAAGATCATGTTACAAGGACACCTTATCAACATTCTAATCACAAGTGTTGACACTTTAACCAATCAATGTATCAATATTGAATTGAATGATGCAATATTTAACCCATACTCCAAAGAAGATCGATTCAATGCTATTTGATCTCAAAGTAGTAGTTACTCTTAGAATCACACTACAAAAAATATCCAAGAACCCTATAAACACACAGTCCCACAAAATATTAAACTAGGGTGGACTAACCCTTCAATAATATAACAATCATGTTTAATCCTTCAAAGATCGTATTTCCCCTTCTGTTTGAATATGATGACATCAAGAACAAAGTATCACATGAAATCATGACAAAGAAGAACAACAAACATAACCTTTTTATAATTTGAGGACAAATCATCTTTACATGAGGGCCAATATGACAAACATAATAATAATAATAACAAAACACTGAAGGTAATTGTAAATCAAGTCACTTATACATTATTAATTAAATATATTTATTTATTTATATGTATTCTTTTATGCTATCCTTTTTATGTTGGATATTTTCCCATAAATGAATTATTTTTCATTGCATCTAGTCTTTCTAGGGCACTCATTGATGTGGCTTTTGGCCATAAATTTAGCCAAGTTTGTCTGACTTTGTGTCTTAAACCATAAACATAATTCTATGTTGACTACTAAGTAGTGAAATGCTCTAGTCCTTTCAATCATTGCATGACCTATTCGTTTAATCCAAATATGACCGTAATACTAGGTATGCCACGAACCCATACCATTGAGTTCATGTATGACACCTAGAAATATTTGAACTACTGATAAAGGAATGTGAAAATTTTGATGCCACTGAAAAAATAGGTCAAACATATCTTATGCATTGATTGTTACAAGTTCAAGAAATTCCATTGAAAAACAAGTATTCTAAGTTGTAAATTAAATAATCTATTATCATACACTGAAATTTTGTGAAGATGAATTGATTCCAACATTAAAATGTTTGCAATTATAACTAGGGAAGAATCAGAGAGTAATAAACTATCCCACCACTAAGAATCCATAAGAGATTTTTTATACCATCTTGCACTTCTTGACTATCATTATGAGAGATGCTATCATACAGATATCAAGGCCTTGCTAAAAACATTAAAGAAAGGAGTAGACTAATCTTGTAGCAATCTTCCCTCCCTTGCTAGAATATAACAACCCAACAAGTTAAAATTCCATTCAATCTAGAACTCTAGTCGATTTTCTAAGCATTTGGTCCAACAGAAGAATATGGTCACCATAACAATTGCAACCCAACATTGTTAGCATTTGGTCCAACAGAAGAATATGGTCACCATAACAATTGCAACCCAACATTGTTGTTGTGGATATAGATTATCATGTACAGGTACTAGCTAGGCTTTCCCTACTAGCACCACATTAGGACCCATGCCTATCTCCGCTAACACCCTTCCTAACAACCCATCGCTCTCACAACTAATAATATTTTGGTCGACTGGATGTTGGATTCATCACATGGTACCTGCCACACTATCCTACTGCACTTGATACCATTACAAATATATGAATATACTTTTCCATCCATTACGTGTTAATCATGCATGTCGCTCGAGACACCTCATAAGCCTCCCTCCAACCATCTCATAAGCTTGACCATTACTATCCATGATTATCGAGGATTTGGCTCATTTTGTGGTTTTTATTTTTAATTCCACCACCCCCCGACATTATTTTCCCTTCCCCTTGCAAAGTTTGAATCTGCAACCTCACCCAAGTTCGAATTTTATATGAAGTTTCTCTTATTTTATCCTAACACCCTCTATCATCAATGGGTAACTGATGATGAGATCACCCTTGGTTATGATGTTTCCTAGTTAGAATCAAGGAAGGGATTTGAGGAACCAAATCCAAGACAAACAATTGTACATTTTGAGCACAACCTACCACATAGTAAAAGAAAGAAAATACTAAGAATTCACATCACACTACAGGGTGTGTGGAAGGAAGGTAGAGGCAAGCAGATGGAGTGGTACAAGGATGGAAATGGGCACCATTGCCTCTAGCAAGCAACCTCACACCATAGTTGTATTTATAAACTTCATCAAGTTATCACAGTTGCATTCTCATGCCCCTAGGAAGCATAACAAGTTTAAATTCCACACTAGGATAATGGGGGCACGAGAATAGTATTTTTTTATTATTTCTTGTGATCATCTTGGAGGCAGTTTCCCTTTTTATTGTTTTTAGTTATCATCTCATAGGAGGTTTCTCGAAATGGGCTCATTTTTATTGTTTCTTGTCATCATCTCATAGGAGGTTTCTCGGAGTGGGTTCCTCTATAAGACTTCCAAACAAACACTATACTACTACTATTTCCAATATTGTACTACTATTTGTATATATAATACAAAATGTTGACATTATTGTAATGACTTTGTTTGTTTTGTTTTTGGAAATGTTATAGTTATGTTAAACTTATGTTTCATGTTTATAGAATAAATAGTCCATGCTTACTTATATCTTCATTCATTGTAAATGGTTTCACACTACTATGATACTTCCATCATTTGCTTTATTTATTTCAATTATTGGTTCTCATTTCTTATAAATATCTTATCTAGGATTCCAGGCAATGATGTATGCTAATTTCAAGAAAAAGGAAGATGATGCATTTTTATTGTTGTATTAATATTGAGAAATATTTTTTTTCCACATATGATTGTTTTATTTTTAGGAGGCTTTAAAAACAAGGGCTTTGAAGGATGACTTGACTTGTATTGTAGTTGACATTATTCCACCTGAATGCTCTGCTTCTATTTCATTGCCTCCTAAGAAGAAAAATAAGATAAGATCACTTATATTCAAGAAAATGTTTCAAGATTTTTATGAATAAATTGAACAACAAGATGCCTATAATTGGAATTTTAATTTTATATGATATTTCTCTTATTTTATGCTAACAACCTATATCATTAATAGGTAATCGATGATGATCTCACCCTTGGTTATGATGTTTCTTAGGCAGAATTAGAGAAGGGAGTTGAGGAACCAAAACTAAGACAAACAATTGTACATTTTTATCACAACCTACCACATAGTAAAAGAAAGAAAATACCTAGACTGCACATCACACTGCAGGATGTGTGGGAGGAAGATAGTGGCAAGCAGATGGAGTGGTGCAAGGATATGGAAATGGGCACCATTTCCTCTAGCAGGAAACCTCACACCATAGTTGTCTTTAAAAACTTCATTAAGTCATCACAATTGTATTCTCATGCCCCCAGGTGTTATTGGATAAATCCGTAAGTGCAGACACAAACCGATCTCCCTAGATCCACCTGGATCTAGAACAAAGCATGACAGAATAATGCTCTTTCCCTAGATTTTAACTATTGAATGAAATAGGAGGCAAGAACAAAGAACATACCTTATGATCGCTTCCTTTGGTCTTTGTTTCTCCAGCTTCACTCCAGTGCTCTCATACAGTCAAGACCAAAACAATACAAACCAACAGAAGTGAAGAAAGCACAATCTATTCAACAATGAATCTATGTATATGATCAAGGAGTTATACAATAAAATGGAATCAACTTTATGGGAAAAAGACATATTACTGTATCATATTGATGGAAAGTAAATATTACAACCTGAGCCTTGATGTTGCAAACTTCCTTTCGATGGCCCTTGGCTCTAACATACACACTTGCTCACTTGCATGAAGAAGATCAACCACCTTTGATAAACTTGCTGGAGTTTCCTAGCTGTTGTAGCTTCAGTCCTTCACACAATCTTTCACCAATTGTCCAATGTCTTGCTTAACCTTGTTTGCTTCTAACTTTTTCCATGAGAATTCACTCAATTATATATGAGAGAATCAATTGGTTACTTGGATAAGAATGATCCCAAAATATCAGGAAATCCATTACTAGGATAACCATTCGAATTCCATCTCATCCTTCTAGAAGATTCCCTTCTAGAAGCTTTGAGAATTCATCTTTTTCCTTGCTTTAGAAAGAGTTCGCACCCTAGCAGTTCAACACAGTGCGAAATTCTCGCACCCTGTCTTAAGGCAGCCTGCGAGAATCATGCATTCTCACAGGCAAATATACTAGCAGCCTGCGAACAGTCCTCAAAAATGTAATTTCTGGAAAGAGATGAAGGTAACTTTTCTTAGGAGAAAGTTCTAATGAAGAGCCTGAGTACACCATCATCAATACATCATCATGATGACCAAAATCATGGATAACACCAGGAAGCATAACAAATTTAAATTCCACACTAGGATAATGGGGGCATGAGTGAATAGTACTTTTTATTATTTCTTGTGATCATCTCAGAGGTGGCTTCCCTTTTTATTATTTTTAGTTATCGTCCCAGAGGAGGTTTCTCGAAATGGGGTCATTTTTATTATTTCTTGTCACCGTCTCATTGGAGGTTTCTCAGAGTGGTCTCCTCTATTAGACTTCCAAATAAACACTATACTACTACTATTTGCACTATTGTACTACTATTTGTATATATATATATATATAATACAACATTTTGACATTATTGTAATGCCTTTGTTTTTTGTTGTTGTTAAAATTTTTATAGTTATGTTAAATTTATATTTCATGTTTATAGAATACATCATCCATGCTTACATATATCTGCATTCATTGTAAATGGTTTCACATTACTATGATACTTTCATCTTTTGCTTTATTTGTTTCAATTATTGGTTCTCATTTCTTATAAATATTTTATCTAGGATTCCAGGAAATGATGTATGCTAATTTCAAGAAAAAGGAAGATGACGCATTTTTATTGTTGTATTAATATTCAGAAATAATTTTGTCCACATATGATTGTTTTATTTTTAGGAGGCTTTAAAAACAAGGGCTTTGAATGATGACTTAACTTGTATTGTAGTTGACATTATTCCACTCGAATGCTCTGCTTCTATTTCATTGCCTCCTAAGAAGAAAAATAAGATAAGATCACTTATATTCAATAAAATGTTTCAGGATTCAATGAATAAATTGACCAACAAGATGTCTATAGTTGGAATTGTTTAAGAACTCTTTGAAGAAGGGTCAACAATGCTTGCTAAAAGGTTGATAGTGAAACTATTTGATCTAGTGATTGAAGTAGAATATTAATAAGTGAATCCAAATATAAGATTAGTGATCAAGTTGTAGTTTCTTCTCTAACACTAGTAGTGTAGGCAGAGATCGTAGAGCTTGTAGAAGCAATTTACTCAGTTGTAGACCCAACACCAGTAGATGTAGAATTAGTTTCTTAAGCAAGACTAGTAGCATAAGTTTTTTATTCCATTGATTAAGAAATTCAATACCTAGCATTAGTAGCATATCCTACAACAACATACCTAGCAACATATCTATTACAACCATCAATAGTTAAGGAAAAGACATAGCTTGTTGGGATAGAGGCAAAGCCATAAGCTAGGGAAGAAGCATCAAAGGAAGCACCAGTTGTTCCAACATCTAAGATATCAGTAGCATAGCTAGAAACATCAATATAAGAATAACATGGAGCACCTAGAGCAAAGACAAATACTAGGGATGTAGGAGTAGCAATTATAGGTCCAAACTAAGCAATTGATCCAAGTGATTCACTTGGTTAACTAGAACTAATTAAGTTGGTGTTATTGACTATAATGACATTGGAATTAATGTTTGTTTTTATTGTTATGCTAGTTTAAGTTATATTTTGCTTTGTTGTTATTCTTTATATAAATAATTAAAATTGTTATAGTTTATTTTGGTTGTTATGTTATGTTAGTGAAGTTATAGTTTATTTTTGCTTGTTATGTTATGTATAGGTAGCAAGTTACTTTCAAAGACGAATACAATTTATTTAGATTTTTTATCAATAAAAAATTATGTTGGTTCATTAGGTCCGTTAACATGTTTTCCTTTAGTAATTCACAAAATGATAGGTTAGTGAGAAAGTCACTTTAAAAGATGAAAACAATTAATTTTAGATTTTTTTATCAATAAAAAAATCAATTCTTTTATTAGGTTAGTCAAATTGTTTTTTCTCTTATGTTAGGCACGTTAGTTCAAGTTATAGTGTGTTTTGTAGGGAGGTTTTTTTGTATGCTCTATAAATCATTCAAACTATTATAGTTTGTTGTTGTTGGTGTTGGTGTTGTTATGTTACTTATAATTTAGTCTTGCATTGCATTCTAAGCTTTAAACAACTCATCATTACAATATTCTAGAAAACTATCCATATGTGTGTCTTCCATGAATGGAAAGGATGGTATAGGCACCATTTATTTTTCAGAATAATTAATACCTATAATAGTTGGCTAGAAGTGAATTGGCTAGCGGATTTCAACCATTTGTATCTTAAAATAACTAATACCTTTGATAGTTGGGTAGCAGTGAATTTTCCAGTGGAGAAACATGCACCTTAGCAAAGGGTACTTCTTAAGGAATTGCTTCTCACTAGTGTTGCAAAAATAGAGTTCAATACATTGGTGTTATTGACTGTAGTCTCATTGGAATTATTGATTGCAACCATGCTAGAATTATTTACTTCATCTATGTTATGAAAAATGAGAAACAAGAAATTGAATGAAAAATGGGTACGATACAAGAAACATAAAGTTTTAGGTTTTATACAAGTAACATTTNNNNTATATATATATATATAAGACCAAAGAATTAAAATCCAAGATCATGAATAAAGAGAAATCGCAATAGAGCACAGGAAGAAAACAAAAATCTAAAATAGGAATAAACAAAAAGAAATTGAGAGTAAATGGCTTCAGATATCGTGCAACTATAATATGTGGTGCAGATCCTCATGTATCCAACATTAAAAATGCACTGTTCAAGATACAATAGATTCTTAGTGTTAGCACATAGGATGTGTAGGGGTCAAAACATCTTTAGATTTGTTTTGTTTTGGGTCATAGGGTCTTTAAATCTTAGGCTTTGGGTTATATCTCATGTCATAACTCAAATTGTAATATGAATATTGTGGTTGTTGGAGATAATTAGAGGCTTTCTTGAGGAGAGATCAACTTGTGCACACTTTCCTAGAGAACCCTCCTTCTTTGGTGATATTTGAAGGCTAAATATGGTCAAACTCTCATACATTGGCACATCCTCCTAGGCCATCCATATTTTGTCCCTTGGACTGAGGAAAGTTGGTCATTTTTCGCATGGATCTATTATTTGGCGCATTATTTGATGTCACTCCACCCTTTGATGTTGTTATAACAACCAAAGGGGTCATTATTGCACACATATCCATGAGATCCAATGTTTAAGGAGTTGGTTATTGCATTGGAGGAAGTGCACTAACTAATTTTACTATTTTGGGTATCTTGTTGGAATCTCTTGGTGGATTCACCCCTTGATTTGAGAATCTACCTAGGTTATTATGTTTCCCCTGGCATTGTTTTGTCATTCTAAGGAGATTGGCTCTTTTCTTGAGGACTTCCCTAGGAGAGGAGGTTCTACTTGGCCCATGTTCACATGCATTTTCACACTTAATGAGGAGTAGTGTTCCACCTTAAGGCATTGATGGAGGATTGTGTGTGTTCATTAAGAAGGAATCCCATTCTTGCACACATTCCAGGTAGGACACACTACATTTGAGGATTGTTGTAACTACTTTTTCCCATGGTTTTTCTCATCTATTAAGGGGATCCTTTCTTCAAGGGATGTCAACAAACTTAGGGAAGACTGCCCTAGACTCAATAAGAAACATGATATTAATTCATCATTCTAAAGGAGAATAACAACTTCTGTTGAGAAGTGCTCCCTTAACAAAGTCATTCAATATAATTTAAGGGGAGTTGGGTATCTTGAGTATTGTTCCAATTAGATTAGGAGAGGCACACATGGAATTAAAAAATTCCCTTATGTGGTCAAATGAGCACATTTTCAATGGGACTCCTTGCACAAGATGAGAAAAAGTGGCATTCAAAACTTTGTGTTGCATATTTTATTCATTTCTAGAGAAATTCTCCCCTAGAGGAGACTTGTGCATGGATTTTATTATTCTTGCTAGGAGAAATCATGGATCTAGAGTTCACTCAATTATTATTTTAGTGTAACAAATATTGAGCTCAACTCTATATAAGGATTTTCTCTCTCCATTGTTAGTCATGGTTGGATTTGCAAGGAGATTCCCTCCAAGATATTAGTTGAATATCTTGCAAAGGCAATCAAAAGTTAAGGGTTCTTTCTTGTAATATGAGACATCATGTTTTCATCCCAAATTGTTGAATATTGTTGCAGAAAAGTATTTGCAAAAGTTGTTTTAAGGGCCATATATGAAGAGTAATTCTACTCCATTGGAAGGGATTAGGTGTGGGTCCCCCCTCTCTCATGTTCTTTTCTTGTTTTATTTTTCAATATATCAATTTTTCAACTACCATATTAGTAAGAGTTGTTGAAATTTTTGTTTATCTCATAGTAAGTCTAACACATCCTTAGTTTAATTAATTGTCTAAGATGATCACCTTAAATGGAGACTCGTAGTTATTTTTCTGCAATTGTAAACTTCAAATTAAGACTTATTATAACATGTTATAGCATCTATATGTTTCCTTAATCATCAATAGAAAACAATCCTCTAATACTAATACCTTGACTCCATTTTTCCAAAGTTGGATAGGCATTACTCTCGGTCCATCGATCCATTGATTCTCTAAATTTTATCATACACTTTCCTAAGAAATCCCCCCTTTGTGCTAGAGGAGAGTTGGCCTAAAAAAAGTGAATGAGCTACTCTGGTAAGAGTGGGTATCTCTTCTTCATTACCCTTGAGATTGCACTTGTATTTTCAAGCTTTACCAC
>JASDQU010737085.1:193189-206548 GCA_032191745.1 Picea mariana | reverse complement strand
CTGGGCTTGAGCATTGATTATGTGTCTTGGAGGTCCTAACCATTGCAGGGTAGGACGGGCGGGTAGTCAGTCTTACTTTTTGTCGATTGATCATCGTAAATGCATGCAGTTACTCGTTGTGCATCTCTTGTCGTCTTATTGCGTTCATCATGCTCTGCGTCTTGTGCATCATCGGGTGGCGACGCAGAGTCGAATGTGTTGTTTCCCTTTTTACACGCGCGCACACACCTGTAACAAAATTTTTTTGCACTTGTTATAAGAGGTTTGTCGGTGTAACGAGGAGGATCGTTACAATTTCCCAAGCATGGCATTTCTTCTCAAGATGTTTGGCTCTTGCAACAACAAAGATAAGTCTTCCTTATGGGATTACACCATTTCCATATCCAAGGCCATTTTTCCTGCAATTTTTATCAACTTTCATTCAAACAAACAATTGTAAGTATTTATGCACATTATCATTTCATTTCAACATTTGCAATCCATTCGTGAAGTGATTTCAAAATTATTTTACTCTAAAAATTCAATCACTTCCAACTATCATTCATATTAAAGGGAATGAAACTATTATTCCTTTCACATGCATTATGTAGAATACCAATCTCCTCATAATGCAATCAAACATTCCTAATAATTAAAACCAATGTGCCAATGCCCATGTCCACATCTACATAATGCATCCTTGCATTGACTCTAGAATAAAACATATCCATGTCATGTATTCCACCATGTGAGTTGGAAATTCTATCCAATGCCTTAACACATTATCCAAGCCCTTCCCAATTACTCGTTCGATTATTTGGATACCTTCCTCTTCAACCCATACACAACACTAGGAACATTATCCCTTAGTGCTATTTAGTGTCGACAAAGAGGTTGTAGTCCAACCATTTGTTATACAAGGGAATTCCATTAAGCATTTGTATGGTGATATAACCTTTCCATATCCAACCACAACATGGCCTCACACATGGATTCTTCTATTGACATTCATTGTTATAGCATGCATATATCTCCTGACTAGACTTGGTTATGATCTCTTAACCAACACAAAATACACTAATATATAAATGGTTTCAAGCATTAAACAACATTTGTACCTCCAAGGTTCTCTGCGTTTACACATCAATCCAAATATTGAACTTTAACTGAGAGAATTCTTACCTCAATTCCCTTCATCATTTTATGCAACATAAGCAACCATATGCATACATGCATGGTTGTTATCAAATTACTTGATGCTACCCGATCATTTGATATTTTGTAGAAGCTCGCTGAATCCCTTCACCAATTTTCTTTGGTCAACACTCTTACCATCCTCCTTTGTCTTCATATGGATGACTTTCATATGAAACAACATCAACAACATGTTCAACCATGCTATAAACGATTTCCTCGATACACAATCCATCATTAATCATATTCAAATATTACAACATTATTAGTTCATGTATATATCGACAAACTACTCTTAGTCTACAATGATGACATATACATTCATATCTTTAACTTGGTACTTGCCTAATTGAAAGAAAATACACATCATTACTACTTTGTATATATGTATATATAAGAAATTATGCAACGAACAAGACAAATCAAATGTTACATTCAAAAATTTATTGTAAACAAATACCTGGAACAATTATTGCCAACATTTTGTGCTCCCTCTTTATTGACATCCAAGAAGGAAGGTTATTATTTATGACAAAAATATGCCACATTGAGTAAATAGACCTGATCTCTCCAAATGTATTGAAACCATCGGCTGCCAATGAAAACCTAATATCACAAGGTTCTTCTTTAAAATTTGGCCATCTTTCTTCGATGTTCCTAGATGAAGAACCATCCACATGCATTTAGAGAACACCATCTTCACTTCTGTTTAGTACACGGTAATCCATAATTTGTGCTATGCTTTGGCTCCTAAACAATCGCTGCAAATGTGGAATTATGGGAATATGATGAAGAGCCTTGCGAGGCATGTGTTGTGTTACTTGATTGGTTCAATATCTACTGATTTGACATTGAAGTAATTTCATTTCCGTTGCATATTTTCCATAATATATAATATTATTATTAGGACATGCATCAATAGCTTGGTACTCCATTCCAATATCTTTCATAATGGCAGATAATTCTCTGTATGTGCGAGGTAAAGTATTTGATGATGGTAGGAGAAATTCACCTTACAATCTACAATGAAAAATATAACTAGTTAATGTAAAGAATAATAATATTAAATATTGCACCCTTAATTTACACATTAATTAATAAGACTAAGAATAGAGAAACAAAACAAAACTAGACCTTTTATGTATACGTGACGAATTATATTACATACCTTAGTATCTGGGTGAGACAAGTGTTTGGAAAACCTTTCAATACCTTCAAGTTCACCACCAACAATATAACAAAGAGAAGATTTGTCCTCGAGTCTTCGTAAAGGGGTTGTTGCAACTTCTCAATCAGAGGTACATCATGAATATCATCAAAATTGTCATCCATTGGAGCAAAGATGTCTTGGATCAATATATTTATACCATCATTCTCAACTGTACCATTATTAGTGTAATCTTTTTCCATAGGAATAACTTGATCTCCAATATTTGCTCCATCTTCCTCAGTGTGTACAACATGATTTCTACTACTACGTGGTACATTCCCAAGATCACACTTAGGACACCCTTTCTTTATAATTACAACCAAAATGATATCAGTGTATGTAACGGATATTGAAAGGACAAAAAAATATAATGAGTACTAACTTACCAAGGGATGATATTCATACCCCCCTTCAACATGTCCAAATTTCCTATAATTCCTTTAAGCTGTTGTTATTAAAATTCTTCTTCTATTGAATCCCCTACATTGATTGCAAGGGAAATAACATTTCCTATCACCCTTTGCTTCCAATGCCACATATAACCTTTGAAGTGTCCTATCATTTTCCTCTGGAGTAATTTTATATGGCATTGCAATTAACTGTTATAAAAGAATCCAATGAAGCAATATAAGTACAATATATGAATATATTCTACCAATTTCACACATTTAAATGCATTTCTATAGGCCAAAAAACATAATACACATAATAGAGAGGAAAATGAGCTATGACCCCATGTGAGAGGAATTAAAGGAAAGGTAAACAATTTTATGGTTTCCATTTCGTCAAAAAATTTGGGGAACATCCTTCCAACATTTGTAAACATTTTATTTAAATGGTTGGCATGCATCCTCCAACCTTTCACACTGGGTCAAAATCCAATATTGTTGAAATTAGGGAAATGGAAAAAAAATGAGATATCACCCTAGTATATAGTCTTTAGGGTTTAAAACATATCCACAGTCTTGCAACTTTTATCATATAAATTACCAATTGTATGCATGGATTTTTCTTGGTAGGGCATGCATTTTTCATCATGCCATGTTTTCATGATTGTTTATGCATTTTTTCCTTTATGCATTCTTTTGCATTTACAAGGCATGTTTTAGCCTCTATGCACATAACTGGGTTTTTGGTTTGAAAATGAACAACTAAATGTATTACAAGATGTAAAATGATAAAATACAAATTCCACAATTTGAATAACTCAATTTGGAGGTCATATGAGTCCTGGGCGTGCATTTTACAAAAAAACAATTTTACGCTCCATTTTATAAAATGTCTTCAATCTTGGTTCAAGGTAGAAGTCATATTTCATTTGAAACTGCACTTAATGTGATATAGGTAGATTTATAATGTTATTATATTCACCCCAAATATATTATAACTAAATTTTGAGCTGTATAGAAGCACTGACATGCATTTCCATTAGGTCACTTTCTATTGTTTTGGTCTTTCAATTTACAAGACAAATTTTTCCTCTTTTATAGAGTAGCCACATTTCTGTTTGAAAATGAAAATAAAAATATGTACACAAGTGTAAATTATCTAATACACCCTCAACAACTTGAATCACTCAAATTAGAGGTGTTTTAAGACTTGGGTGTGAATTTTTGTGAAGCATGGTGTGCATTTTACACATGGAGGAAATTAGAGTTTAAAAGAAAAACATGTATTTATTACGTGCGAGTGTGCATTTTTAGATGTGGATACTATAACAATTTTGGATTAGGGTTTTATGTAACAACATAAACCAAATTAATCCTTCCATTATTTTCCAAATGGTCGGCATGAAAAATCAGTAATGGAAACAATGAGGATTGGACGGGTTGGAAATTGTAACATACCCATCCTACAATAGGGCATAAAATATTTTATGCCTTAGGCTTGCATTTTAGAGGACACTGTGGGAATTTTCAGACAAAAAACCTTCCGTTGTGCATAAAGGGTAAAAATTACCTTGTAAAATAAAGAGGTCAAATTGCTGAAACTAGCCTTGTTGAAACACATGCAAGACTGAGGGAAATGCACGCCCAATGGTGAAATTGATATGATTATATTAGGGATTTATAGGCTTATGAAACATCCATTGCTTCAAATAAATTATGCATGCCACATGGTGAAAAATGCACACCCTCAAAAGGAAAAATACATGAAAACATGGCATATGACAAATGCATGCCCTAAGAAGAAAAATGCATGTCTTGTGTTGGTAATTGTATGTTGACCTTATGGAATTACATGAAAATAGGGCATTGAGGAAAATGCATGCCCTATAAGGGAAAAATGCACATATCAAGTTGAAATTTCATGTTGAGGGAATGCGATTGCATGTTTACATAGTAAGGAGGAATATGCACACCTTGTTAATGGAAAATGCACACCCGCACTATAAAAATGCACAACCTTGACATGTTATGCAACCCTATGTTGGACTAAATGCTAAATGGTTCTTTCTTATCCCATTTGAATGGTTTTCATAGGAACATGAATGAAAATGGATATTGATCCATTGTGTATGATTGCTTCTACTATGGCATATCTTATAACAACCCTGAACCCATGTTTGACAAGCTATTTGGAAACACACATATGTAGTTAACCTTGTATGTTGAGTTGTTACCCGAGTCCCAAAATCTTAGAAAATTGAAGTGATTGTAAGTCTCCCACACCTATGATTTATTTTAAATGCATGCAAGATATCTTGCTTACCATTTAATTTGAGATTGAGTGTGCGTGTTTGTATTATAGTCGGCAACACTTGTAATTTTTCTTTCAAAATTACCATGACACATTATGGAAATCACTTTTTTATTTTCCAAGATACAATGCCCATCCAAGAAAACACCTGAGTACTTCCCCTCATTTAGAGGATGGAAATTTTTCATCAATTCTCAAAAATCCCAAGTCCATTGTTAAAAAATGCTACAAATATACTTGAGTGTGCTTATAAAAATGCACGAGAAGTTTTTCAAAAGTGTTATGGTAATAAATAATATCTTATCTATAAAGATTAATTCACTTTTCTTATCAAAAGTGATTTATAGAAAAATATACCAATTTAACCCTAAATCATAAGTCACTTGTCTGCCAAGGGTTTTCTCAGTGTGAGCATGCATTCCAAGACTTCCATTCCTCAATGCCCATTCCTCAAAAAACCATTTCAATTTTGAACCCATAAAACCATGGCTGTAATTGAAACATGGGTGTCCTCTACCATGGACACAATAGTTGAAACGAGCGATTCCCATGATGAAAAGTTCACTGTCAACAAATTCCAGGAGTGTGCTAAATCATGGAGAGACACAGTGAATTGTCCAATAGGTATGCTAAATATCTTGAAAAGAGTAGAGGTTTTTGACTTTATGTTTGGACCCTTCCATTTCAAAAATGATGAGATAGATATGGCCATACCTAATTATGATGAAATAGCCATGGGAATAAAACTATTTGGCCAAATCATTTACCTAGACGTTGATTTGTTGGCAAGAGCAACCAAAATTCCACATAGAGGGGGAGCAACATTTAACTCCAAAAAAAACCCCAAGGTAGAAAAGATGGAGATGGCCTGTAAAATATGTGGGAAAAGGTATATGTTCCGAGGAACGATTTAAGAATGCTAGATGTTCTTGATGGACTATACAAGTCTTTAATTCAAATTGTCCTTAGGAAAATTATGAATCATCATAAGACTGATATTTCCAGTGACTACATGAGGCTAGTGATTTATTGGGTTGAATATAGGGCCGTAGATGTCCTTCGTCTATTGGCTAAAAAAATATATCATGCCCTTGAAGAGAGTAAAAAAATTAAGATTAAGTTTAGTTTCCTGGGAACACTATAGAAAATTATTGATTTATATCGACATGGTGACCAGACAAGTCCTCTTGAAACCTACATTATGAGATAAAAAACAAATAAACCTATTGAGAAAGTACCTGAACAGACTGCAATTGATAGTGTGGAAATCAATTTTGATATAGTTTCCCAAGATAAATTTAATGCTATCAGAACTTTAAGAGAGCTACATGAATCTATGAATGAAGTCAAGGAGAAGGGAGGTATGAACCATTTTATGGAAGTATGAAACAATGATATTTGTGTTACTTTAGAAACTATAATTGATAGAATTACTCCTAAAATGACATTACTTGAGTATAACGTGCCTGTTGTGGGCGTTGATTCTACCTCTCCAAGTTTAAATGTGAACAATCGAAACTACATTTTTTATAACATATTCGTTTTTTGGGCATTGGATAGAATGATGAATTACAAACTTGTTGTAATGGAGGATTCTTCCTCTATATACAACTGGAAGGAAAAGTGCAAACTACAACACATCAATACTATGGAATGCTTGAAGAAAATTGGAAATCTAGAAAATGCAATTTCAAAGAAAATACAAGAATCAAGCAACAAAATACAGGGCAAAGATCATGTTATAACTAGATTAGAAAGTGAGGTACACGTCATTACAGAGGAATGTAAGAAGGATATTGATGATGCCAGAGAAATATTTGAAATTCCATTGGCTACATATAAAAGAACTATTTCAAATCTTCAAGAAGAATTGAAAAGTAGACCACAAGTTTTGAATATACCTCCATTGCATACTGCAAGTAATTCAGAGGTGGATGAATTTAAAAAGATTTTGAAGGAGAGAGAGGAACTTAATGAAAATTTTAAGACTGAATTTGAAAATAAAGTGATAGAGTTACATCAGAAGCATAATTAAGAGATGCTAACAAAGTGAAATATTTAAATAAAGAAAATGGTAACCTAGGTAATAAGTTGAATAAGAAAAAAGATGGAAATTGTCAGCGCAAATGGGAAGATTAGAGAACTTAAAAAGGAAATAAAAATGCTTACTAAAGAAGGTGGAAACAATAAGGATGCATGTAAAAGTAAGGATATGGGTAAGGGAACAGGTAAAAGTAAGGATATGGATAAGGGAAAAGGTAAAAGTAAGGTCAATGCAACAAATGAGAAGAGTACAAAACTTGAAAAGGAAATAGAAAGTCGGAGTAAAGAAGGTGACAAAGATCATGATAAAGGTAAAAATCATGGTATGGGTAAGGGTAAATATATAAGCCAAGGCATTCCAACAAACAAATTCCTTCAAATGTCTTAGAAAAGTCCAGATAAATAAAATAGAAGATGTCTCAGGAAGCTAAAGCATTAAGTAGTGTTCTAGATGATCTCTATGCCCCATCACCAATGGTGGAATCATTGAATATGATGATAGTTGAGAGAGATGAAAATATTAAAGAGCTCAATAATTAACTCTTGCAAAACTGAAAGGAATAACATTTGGAATGTGACACAGAGATACAAAAGTTGAAATCCCGAATTGTTGATTTGCAACATAAATTACAGAGTACAACAATAATTGACGCGGTGCCAATTTTTTCTACTACATCAAAGAAACATATTTGAGGGAACAAGAGCTTAAGAATGAAGTACAAAAACTCAAGGGTCAATTGGCTGAAATTCGATCCAAACTGAAAACATAAAAGGAACAAATTAAAAAGAATCAAAAGGAAAATGATGATATGTATAAGAAGAATACAAAATTGTTGAAAAAACAAGCAGAAGAAAAAACAAGATTGCAAAAGAAATTGCAAAATTATGCAAAGAAAATTAAATATCCATAGAAACAATTACAACATGTGCCTACTTTAGCTACAAAACAATAAGAAGCCTCTACAACAACAAAGAGAGGCTCTGAAGATTTTTCTTCATCTCAAGAGTAGGGCTTGCAAAAACCTCCCAAGCAACCTAGGGTAGATACAACATATAATTAGTTTATATACCGTGTACTCCATGTAATTACATTTAAATATGTAATATATATCATTATTTAGGCAGTTTATTAACAATGCATTTTATTTTATGCAGTTAATGATATGCCTGGGTGTGTATAGTTTTGACATGTATGAGTGTGTATAGTCACATGTCAATGCCTGCAATACTTTAAACGTTACTTGAGATTGGGTTATACACTTATACACCACCATTTTCATCTTGTTTGCAATATGTTTGAGTAAAACATAAACATTTTCCTGTACTTGACATTTTGATATAAAAATGGTAATTGCATAGATTTATGTTTGATGTAATGAATATGAAACCTATATGTATCAAGTATGAATATGTCTTGTAAAACAATAATTTTGCATGCAAATTACAATACATACACAAACTATAAAAACAACATTTTCATAATTTCCTCAACAATGGTAATTTTCATACCATGACCACTCATAATCCAATATATGGATAAAATATATATAACTAGCACTTAGCGCGCACGCACACACACACACACTCACAACTTACAAAGATTGCATATTTATATACATACATAGTCTTAAACCCTAATATACAATCAATCTTGCACAAATACCCTACTAGGTATGTTCGTATACAACAACAATCCACAACCACAATATTTCACATGAGGAATCATTAATATATCATTTATCACTATAAAGAATTTGAGAGTTGTATATGTAACAATACATATTAGTTCATGCATGTAACCCTAAACCAAAATGTATATTTCACCCTACACCAAATTCTGGGGACACAACAATGTATATACAACCTACATTTTCCCATAACAGGGCATGCATTTTCCTCAATGCCCCTTTTTCATGAAATTTCATAAGGATAGTGTGCATAATGTGCATAATTCATGTAAATATATGAATTTTCCCTAACATTGTGATTTAATAAAGATATAATGCAAATCCTAACACAAGGATTGCAATTTTCACTCCATGGTATGTTCAAACTTCATATACAACAACAATCCACAACCACAATATTTCACTTGTGATAATAATTAATATATCATCTATCACTATAAATAATTTCATAGTTTCATATGTAACAATACATATTAGTTCATACATGTAACCCCAAACCGATATATATATTTTACCTTGCACTAAATTCTTGGGACACAACAACATATGTATAGCTTGCCTTTTTCCCTAACAAGGCGTGCATTTTCTTCAATGCCCTCTTTTCATGAAATTTCATAAGGACAATGTGCATAATGTGAATAATTAATCTAACAATATGAATTTACCCTAACATTATCTTTGTTGGCACCATATTAGCCTTTTGTTTAAGTAAAATCAACCTAGAAATGAGACTAGGGCCTCATGGGCAAGTTGATGGGCTTTGTGGGTTTGTGTAGGGGTTTCACACCCATAATGAGGATTAAAATATTTTAATTAATTGTTGAGTTTAGAAGAGGTGCCTGAACTCACTCATTGAACTTGTATATAAGAAGAGACATCATTTTGGCATTTGATCATTGTGCATAATGGAGTTAGCATAAGTGAGTGTGCACTTGTGTTAGGAGGTTGGGAGTTTCAACAAGGGAAATTCTGCAATTGTGGTGAATCTGGGTTTGGAGGATGAATTTTCTATTTCTGTCACAGCCAAGGAAGGATTCTTTTCCATTCAAGGAGGACACATGTGTGAGGGAGAAGGAGAGGCAACATGCCACATCTGTGGAAGGAATAGTACAACTGCACATTTGAACATGCCATATGACTCGCACATGTGAGCAAAAAACTATACATACATGTCATACACAGGTCCACATGTGTAAGTAGGAAGGTACACCAGGCCCGCATGTGTGAGAAGGAAGGTACAACATGTCCACACTTATGGAGTGGCAGAAAAATTCTCACATGCGAGTGTCTTGGGAAGGTACAATAGTCAATACTGCTGACATCAACAATCGTTAAACTAATTCCAACAAGTGTACATATGGCAACTAGAAGATTTGCAGGCATAGGTGATTTCTAGGTATTTTTCTGAGTTTGGTTTTTGATGATTTTTTTGGTTTGAGGAGGACAAGGTTGTCCTCAGATTTTGTAAAATTTTATTGGATGGGAGGGTTGGTTTTTCCCTAAAAATTTATGAAATTGACAAGGTTACATAACATAAATTTTGTGTCTCATGTGTGTTAATGATTCATCTCTGATCTTGTTGCTTCTGCTGCATATATTTTTAGTCAGTAATTTTTAGTGTAAAATTGTTCAGTGATAACAACTAGGGTTTACTGTTAGCTCACTAGTAATCAATTTTTAGATCTGAAAATTAGGCACATAAGAGTGTATGTGAAAATTGACATGGGATCAAATCTTTGGATCTGAAGAGAAATGGATCATCTTGAGACACATACTTGGTTGCAACAATGGAAGAGTGTTCTTATTTTTCTTATTCTTGTTCCAAGCATGTCACCATGGTGATACATTGAAGATTGAGGAAATGTTGGAAGGGGAAACCGACTTCCAAGCTTGAAATTATAAGGTTCTCCTTCTATTGGAAGAAAATGACCTCAAGGAATATGTTAAGGGTGTAGTTGTAGCTCCTACTAATCCATAGGAATTGACAACACACAAGAATTAGTATGTAAAGGCCAAATATTTGTTTCTAGAATCTGTAAGGGATCACTTGATTCCTCACATTGTTGAGGAGACATCTGCCAGGGAAATGTATATTGCTTTGTTAGGTTTATACCAAAACTAGAATACAGGTAGGGAGTTACATTTGAAGCACCAAATTCAAGTTCACAAGATGTCCAATGAGGACACACTCATGACCTATCTTATGAAGATTACACAGATCCAAGATCAACTTGTGGCCATCGATGATAAGGTGGAGGATGTTGAGTTGGTGAATGTGGCATTGCGAGGTCTTCCCCAATATTGGAAACCATTTGTGCATGAGATATGTACATGAGAGAAGTTACAAAACTTTGATAGATTATGGACTGATTGTATCCAGGAGGAGATTCGGTTGGTGTCCAATGATGGTATGGTGAAGATCAAGAATGATGAGAACCAAGCCCTTGCAGTTGGCACTAGGAAGGGCATAAGAGGTTCTCCAGGCATAAGAGATTCACCAGGGGGAAGGGATTCTTCCGAGAGATAATCATCTCCAAAGCCAAGATGAAAGAAGGATCTCAGTAAGATTATATGTTTTGAGTGTCATGACTATGGTCATTGTGCTTCACAATGTCTACACCATAAGGGAAGAGGAAGAATGCAAAAAGCATCAATCATAGAAGTTGATGAGGTTGCAGATAAATTCTAGAGGGGGATTTGGTTGGTGGATAACATAACATATTTCCATATGACAGGTGCATGGGAGTTATTTGACACTTTCATAGAGTCTGGCTCAAACTTGTGTGTGGAGCTTGGAATGAGACCGAAGCATGCAGTATGAGGATCTAGTATAATATTGTTCTGATTGGAGACATGTGAGGTATTGAGGGTGTCAAATGTGTTATGGGTGCCATGACTCAGGAGGAGTGTTTTCTCAGTATCAAAGATTGAGAGGAAGGGCTACCACATATTATTTTGAGATGGAAAAGTGTTGTTTATGCTCAGACAATATAGCTTTAGGTCAACAATGGTTCCTGGAGTTAGGGAGGGTAACCTATATAGGATGATGAGTCAATATTTGAGAGTTGTGGTCAAAAATAACATATATATAGATGAGGAGGAGCAAGTGGCTCCACCAATGGTGAGGAAGACAACCCCACTAGTACCACATGTTCAGAGGGATCAAGTAGCTCTACTAGTGGTACAGGCTCAGAGGGAGTAAGAGTTTAGAGGGAGTCATCCCTCGGGATCCAATAGGGAGGAGAAACCTACTAGGATAGTTCAAATATAGTTGGACTTCAGGGAGAGTCAACATGCTCAGAGGGAGAATCACTCATATAGAGGGAGTCTACATCTAGGAACATGTGGAAGAGAGGAGTCTTCCAAGCAGGTTTCATGGGTTGAGGAGGCCATATATGAGGTTCATAGGTGAGAGGATTTCAGGGCGGATTTTTCCATAGTGATAGAGGAGGCAACCAATCAGGAAGAATGGAGAGTAGGATTTGCTTCGGTCACAGAGGGAGAAACCAGTGAGGCAGATTGGACACTGAGATTTTCTTCATTGATAGAGGGAGAAACCAATTATGAGGATTGGAGTGCAACTGTGCTAGATCTAGTGTAGGAGACATACTCACTTCCAGTATGGGAGACATAGGTACATCTAGAGGATGGTGGATGAGATACCTCCCTCGCTAAGAGATAATGTTGATGATATTGTTTCTTTGGGAGGTATTCCCACAAGAGGCCAAGGTCTCAGACATGTGGGAATCTTCGTTGGCACCAAATTGGCCTTTCATTTCAGTGAAATCGACCTAGAAATGAGGCTAGGGACTCATGGGAAAGTTGATGGGATTTGTGGGAATATATATGGGTTTCACGTCCACAAAGAGGATTAAAATATTCTAATTAATTTTTGAGTTTAGAAGGGGTTCCTAAACTCACTCATTGAACTTGTTTATAAAGGAGAGAGGTCATTGTGACATTTGATCATTGTGCATAATGGAGTTACCATAAGTGAGTGTGCACTTGTGCTAGGATCTTGTAAATTTCAACAAGGGAAATTATGCAATTGTGGAAAATCTAGCCTAGGGTTTGGAGGAAAAATTTTCTGTTTTTGTCACAACCAAGGAAGGCTTCTTTTCTAGGCAAGGAGGACACATGTGTGAGGGAGAAGGAGAGGGAGCATGCTACATGTGTGGAAGGAATAATATAGCCACACGTGTGATTAGGCCATACAACTCACAAATATGAGCAAAAAACTATACAGACAAGTCGTACACACGTTCACACATGTGAGCATGAAGATACGACAGTTCCACATGTTTGGAGTGGTAGAACAATTTGCATGTGCGAGTGTCTTGGGAAGGTACAACCATTTGTATTGCTGATGTCAACATCCATATGACTAACGTCAAAAAGTGTACATGTGGCAACTAGTAGATTTGCAGAAAGAGGTGATTTTTGGGTATTTTATTGAGTTTGGTTTTGGCTGATTTTTCTGGTTTGAGGAGGACAAGGTTGTCCTTAGATTTTGTGAAATTGTATTGGATTGGAGGGCTAGTTTTT